>WNYA01001263.1:0-81452 GCA_019512145.1 Engystomops pustulosus | reverse complement strand
TGGTGACTACTGATCCACTTCACAATGGTGGTGCACAGCACTCTGGCACATGGGTGCTGGCATAAATGGCTTCATAGATTTAAATGCACCTAAAGTTAACAGCCACGATCATTGCTAGGTATTACGAGGGGTGTGGTTCAGGTCTTGGCCGGACCCAGATTTTTATAGGTCTGCTTATCACTAGTGATATTGTCTCATGAAGGATTTATCCAATCCCTCGCTGCCTTTTGGTAAGTACAGAGACTCTACCAAAGTCTTTTGTCAATATTGCAGTTACTCTCCTGCTCCTACAATCTAGGAAGAAGAAACAAGGTATAAAACAGAAGCAGTTTTTTATTGTCTTTTATTGTTCATGCTATAGCATGGACACCCTGTATAGTGAATATAGACAGATGCGGGCATTTATCAAGACTGGCTTTTTCACACTGGCCTTGATGCCCCCTCACTACAGCACAGCATGCACCTGGTACATGATAAGGTGTTAGTCTTGCCATATGTTTGGTGCACGGCTTGCTACAATTTATTCCAGTACGAGACTGGAGTCAATTGTATGGGGCTAAAATGTCACTTTCGTGAGATATTGCACATCCGGTAGAGCCCTGCTTTTTTCCACCCTCTACATAGCCCATTTTTGGGAAATGGCAAGAATGGGTGAAAAGCTCGGGCCTCCTGATATATCTAGCAGGCTGCGCTCCCAGTCAATTCTACAGCAGGACCGGCCTGACAAAGAATTGCACTATAACTCATGCTTGAGCAAGTTGTAGCTAGTACGCAGGGGCCACCCGGTATGACCCCTTTCATAGCCTCCTTTACGGGACACTGTAGCCTCGATAAATCTCCCCCATGTAGTAGAAAAAAGATGAAAACTGGGGGTTTGAGCCTTTATCTATGACAAACTGGAAGCCACAGCAGCAAGGTAATTAAAGCTGAATCCTTATTATGGAAAGAAAAGTTTATTTAAACAATGGAAATGCCAATATATGATACTGCAATGTAATGTAATGTACTACTGACTTGTTACAGCTGGGTTGCCGAGCTCCAATTTACTTTTGGGATCATTTTAAAGTTTAAATAAATTGATAAACTTATGTTTTATTGTTGATGAAATAAAAAGAAGGAATTTTTTTAAAAAAATACATTTTGTAAGTTCCCCTATTTTTTAGGGTGTTGTTGGTATAGAAACTCCCCTATACAGTTTCTGCATTTGGGTGTTCATAAACCTGATGGAGCATTGAAGGTCACTCCTTCCTCCATAAGGAAGTGTTTGCTACTGTAGCTGGGTAAAAATTTAAGAAATGACAAAGTGTAAATGTTTATCGTCTCTCATGATCCTGCGGGGACACATTTTATAATATGTAAAATATTCATAGTAAAATACATACAGTATCAATTAAAATCAATTGGATACATATATGCAGTTTTAGTAGAATCCAAAAAAAACTAAAGAAAACAAAAATCCCCACCGACACTCACACTAAATATGTGAAAGTATCTCTCTTCGTCCTGGACTGTAACTTTTCATATTTCAAAATGATCATAAAACAATAAAGAACCAATTGGGAATTTTGGAAACTTTAATTTGCACATTAAAATACTGAGTACTATGAATTGAAAAAGTCTTTGGTAAAAAAATAAGTACAATGGTAAAAAAAATCTTTATTAAACCTTAAATGATTAAATATTTCTCTGTGTCGTTAAAAAGGGTTATAAAGTTCTTTTGGGAGTCCACCAAATAAAAAATTTGGAGCCTTCAACAACCAAGTTTGCAAAAAGTGTCTGGACTTACAGGGGGTCATTTACTAAGGGCCCGATTCGCGTTTTCCCGACGTGTTACCCGAATATTTCCGATTTGCGACGATTTTCCCTGAATTGCCCCGGGATTTTTGCGCACGCGATCGGATTGTGGCACATCGGCGCCGGCATGCGCGTGACGGAAATGGGGGGGGGCGTGGCCGAATGAAAACCCGACGTATTCGGGAAAAACCCCGCATTTAAGAACGGAAAATGTGTCGCTCGGGACGCGCTTACCTGCACTCAGCCGGCCTCGGTGAATTCCGGCGTTCAGATGCTTTTCAGCGCAGCAGTGCCACCTGGTGGATGGCGGAGGAACTACCTTATTAAATCCCGGCCGGACCCGAATCCAGCGCAGAGAACGCGCCGCTGGATCGCGAGTGGACCAGGTAAGTAAATCTGCCCCACAGTGTTTTCTGGAAAAAATCCAATTTTGTTTGTAATATTTTATAATAGATAGTTTGAATGTTTTGAATGATCTAAAATCAATACACATATAAAATAAAAAATACATGCCCTAGAAAACATTTAATAGTAATATATTTTATATTCATTTATTTTAATTTACAATTATTTGTAAAATAGTGCTTTATAGCAATTGCAATTGATAGTAGGAATATGGCCAGAAAATTTGCAATCTACCAATACTATCTTCAGAAAGAGATGGATTATAGCTCCAGAGAAGAATGGCAGAGAAACTATATACAAAATCTTATCTTTATTCATTTTTTGGGACATGAAAATCCCTAGTCTGTAAGAGCTCCTATTGGGGCACACTGATCATAGTCTGGTGCTAAGTGCACGGTGGATTATGTTCCCCCCGTCCCATGGAACTCGTCAGATCTATCAGGAGGCTCCGTCACTCAGACTCTTCAATGCCAGGTATAACCTGGTGTAGAACTGCGTTGTAGCCTGCACATGTACAGGTGCAGGCTATTGGGAGTGCGCAAGTGCTGGGCAGCAACGCCCTGCGCTGGCCGACTGCATGGCCCAATGGCCCCACCTCCATCCCTAACCGGCATAGAGAGGGGAGAAGTCGCCATTCCCGGCCTCTTTGTCAGGAGTTGCGACTAAATCATAGCTTGTAGGTCTGTATTTAGGAATACAAGCTCTAATAAATATGACCCATTGTATCATTTTAAGTGGCAGAAATAGATGATGAATTAGGAAAATTCATAAAACTTTTGGGGCCACATTTATTACTTTTGTGCGCCTAAGTGTAGTAGTTGCGCCTAAATTCTGGCGCACTGTTTTGCCAGAATTATCACAAGCTACAACCATCTGTGATAAGTTAATTTTTTGATGTATCAGTATTAAATTACAACAATAACAACTTTTGGTAGGATGAAAATGACTTTGGCTTCATGGAGGTTGGATATTAATCTCGTTTAATAAATGGATATATAAACGCTGTACGTACTAGGTTACCACATAATGGGGCACATTTACTTACCCGGTCCCTGCGCGATCCCCGAGGTGCGTTGTCCGATGAGGATGATGTTTGCTGCGATTCATCAAGATCATGCGCCCGAGATCCTGCATGTGTCGCTTCCCTGCTCAGGTCCAACAGAGTTCACCTTCTGATTCCCCAATGTATGTGAGTGGATGTCTTGCGACACAATTTAAATTGTTAAATACCGCGCATAGTCCGAATCCGTCAGAACCAATGGCCCGCCCCCCCCTGATTTGTGTCGCACGAAAGCAGACACAAAACGATTGTGTGCAACACAATCCCTGGCGCAATCCCCGAAAAGTCGGGAAACCCGACGAAAATGAAGCTTCTCTACCTACAAGAAAATACTCATTAGCACTACATTTCTATATATTGTCATGGGCCACACATGGGGGCACATTTACTTACCCGTCTGGAGGAGTTCACAGAAAGTGCATTGTCCGACAATAATGCACTGTGCCATGATTCACTAAGATCATGCGCCGAACATACTGCATGTGTCACTTCCCCGCTCAGGTCAACTTTTTCTTCCTGGTGCATGTAAGTGCTTGATCTTGTGGCACAATTTGAAAGTTAAATCCTGCTCTCAGTCCGAATCCAGCACGCCCCCCGATTTCTGTCGCATGAAGCCAGCGCAGCCGCACCACAATCCGATCGCGTGCGACACAATCTCCTGTTACCTGTCACAGCAGCGCAAAAGCTGGAAACAACGGAAAATCTGACGAAAGTGCGGCCGCGGAGCCTTAGTAAATAAGCCCTATGGTGTTACACATTCATATTATACCACAATGCAGCATTGCAGAGATGTACAGCATGCACAAAGCCTAACAAAAATTATTTTCTAAACAGTGATAGTTCATCCTCGCGAAACTTATCATCCTATTTTTATTGTTACCATCTTTTTCCAAGCTCTGATACATTGAAACAGCTGTGCAATATGTACACTAAAATATGACAGCTCAATATTCTTTAAATCTTGATAGATGATCTAATAATAAGCTATTTGATTAATAAGGATCACAGTTGTAGATACAAGCAGAAACCAATATAAATGTAAACATTTAAAGATCAATGACACGGTGTATTGTTTATACACGCCACCTAAAATCCTGATACGGCAGACAACAAATACTGATACGGCAGACTCGCACAAAGAAACCGTTTCAATATTTTATAATCCAATCAAATCATTTGAACTGCAATGTTTATAAATTATGTTATAGAATCCCCTCCAGAGAGCTTAAAATGGTTACTCTGTTTTCAGGTTTTTTTTTCCTGTTTATGAAATCCATATAAGATGACATTGTTAATAACAACATTTCACAGTGACTTTTATTTCCTGCAGCCGCTTGATATAATCTATAATTTTCAGACTTTTTTTTCTTGCAGCATAGCCCATATAAAACTTTCACGTTTATTAATGAACATGTGTTGCCGCTGCTGATGTTGTAATTAAAAGCGCCTTAAGTGAGGAGTCCTGCCGTGTAGGAGGGAACCTATACTATAAAGCAAAAGAAAGAAAAATGACTGATCTCTATATATTGGTGTAGAATAATCTGTGGGTTTGTAATTTAGTTGTGTTTGGAAATGTTGAAAGTTAAATCTTCAAATGGATATGTTCAGGAATCTCAACCTGTGGCATGTGCGTCAAAAACTAGGAGTCAATGCAATGAGTGTTGCAGTGTAAAATACAAAAAGATCAGAAAACTGATTATAAGTAAAGAGACATCAAGTGTTGTAGACCAATTATAGCAATCTTTATTTTATTTGAAAACATTTTGGCAAAAAAACTCCAAAACAGTACAACTCTATTGTGTTTTGACAGATGAAAATTAGACTTTTTAAATTTATTTGCTTTCTTTACTTTTAACCCATCTGCTGCCCTTTGCCTACTGCTCATTTCTCAAAATCCCATAAAAAGTGCATTTTTGGCAAATTATTAGACCAGACTATGCTGATCATACACAGCAATCCCTCAGATTGGCAGTCTTTCATCAAATCTTTCTTATATATATATATTACTATATTATATATATATTATATATATAAATTACTTTTTTTATGAATAAAAAGTCCAAAAGATGTAATTGAGTCCCATCCATGTTAAATATTTTTTATCATCATTTTCTACTATTTTACTAAATTATTGTGCAGAAGAATTTTAGTAAATCTTAGTCATAATCACATCATTAATTTTGTTATATAACCTCAGCTATCAGTTATTAAGTACATTTAGAATTTTTTAAGGCTGTAAAAATAACAATAATACTTAAATTTAAAATATAAAAACCTTTCCCTTTCTAATTATTTAAGCTGTCTCGCTTTCTATCTTCTACACATATCCTTTTATTAAAAAATATTATTGAGATCTGTTAAATTAATATTTCTAAAATTAACATATAACACTTTATGAATATTATTAATGGTTTAAAACTGGAAAATACTAAAAGAAGAAAGTCAGTAGTAAGTCCTGTTTAAAGTAAAGTAATCAGCTTTAAAAATCATAAAATCCAAAATTCACTGAAATCTATGAAATCTCAGTTGCTTGGCAATGAACAAGTGAAAACAGTAATAAATATGCACGTAGAGCTACATATAATATAGATATGGAATATGATATTCTTTTGTGACACTGGTAGACTACCGATAGACTTTAAATCTATCTATCTATCTATCTATCTCATATCTGTCTATCTATCGATCTTATAAATCACATATTAAGGAAACTGAATGTTACATACTTTTGGGACACTTTTTTTTTGTGTGATCTATCTATCTATCTATCTATCATCTATCTATCTATCTATCTATCTATCTATCTATCTATCTATCTATCTATCTATCTATCTCATATCTATCTATCTATCTATCTTATGAATCACATATTTAAGGAAACTGAATGATACATAATTTTTGGACACTGGTTACTTTTTTTCTTTGTTGTGTGATCTATCTATCTATCTATCTGTCTGTCTGTCTGTCTGTCTGTCTGTCTGTCTGTCTGTCTGTCTATCTATCTATGTATCTATCTGTCTGTCTGTCTATCTATCTATCTGTCTGTCTGTCTGTCTGTCTGTCTATCTATCTATCTATCTATCTATCTGTCTGTCTGTCTGTCTGTCTGTCTGTCTGTCTGTCTGTCTGTCTATCTATCTATCTATCTATCTGTCTGTCTGTCTGTCTGTCTGTCTGTCTGTCTGTCTGTTTGTCTATCTATCTATCTCTCTATTGTCTATCATATATTTATTGCCAACCTGTCATCAATCTATCCTATAAATTACATAAATGAGGAAACTGAATTATATCTTTTGGGAGCCAGATTACTATTCATATTTAATATTCATCTTTTTATACTCTATCTATTATCTATCTGTCTGTCTGTCTATTATCTATCTATCTATCTATCTATCTATCTATCTATCTATCTATCATGTATCCATTCTCTATCATCATCAATCCATCCTATAATTCACATGTGTAAGGAAACAGAATGTTATTATATACTTTTGAGACATTGCAAATATTATATTGTATTGTTCTCGTTTTAAATGTTTTATTTTTTTAAAACCTTTGTAATGTACTTGTGTCTCATAACTATAGTTCTGTGAACAATTTGAAATCTTTTGCAGCTCTGTGATGTGTATATGGTCTCTCTCTATAAAAACAAAACACAAAGCACCCAGAGAAATGACTTCCAGCTTGTATTAATTGTGTGTTTTGTTAGTGTACGTTATGATTTCAGTGTTGATAAAAATGTTTTATAGTAGCACCTGAGTAGGAAATGTAGTGTAGATTCATTGCTTGAAAAACCGCTATTCAGAAATTAATCCAACAGCATAGACTAGTGGCAAAACATCAGAATGTAGCCCAATGACTTATTTTAAATTTTAGCTCAGAATATTTAAACAAATAATAAGACACAACGCTTGTCATATTTCACGTTATCATCTTTCTTAGTAATTCAGTGGACAATGTGGGAAGGGGATGAGTGAAGGCAATGCTACTACTACTACCACTACTACTACTACTACTTCTACTTCTACTACTTCTACTACTACTGCTGCTACTACTTCTACTAGTCAGCTACAGTATACAATTACAGGCAAACACCCGACTTACAGAATACTCCTAGTTAAAGACAAACCCCTCTGCCCACTGTGACATCTGGTGAAGCTCTCTGGATGCTTTACTATAGCCCCAGGCTGTAATGATCAGCTGTAAGTTATCTGTAATGAAGCTTTATTGATAATCCTTGGTCCAATTACAGCAAAAAATTTAGAAACTCCAATTGTCAAAAATTCTGTCTGGATTTACAATTATAAAATATACACTTACATACAAATTCAACTTAAGAACTGCCTGTATACTGCTTACATTAGGACATTAATAGGTTTTAACCAGTATTATTAGAGATGTAAGAAACATTCCATTACACTTTTGAAGTATTATTTTCATGTATTGTTTCGTAATAATGTACTTTGGTAAGGGCATTCCGCCATGCATTTTAACCCTTTCATGAGCGGCCAGCATAAATATACGTCAGCCTGTTGTGAAAGAGTATCTTTGGACTCCTGGACCGAACTCTCTCCATTCACAGTGGGTGCCTGCTTTATTATACAACTGACATCTGACTATGCTATGACCAAGCTATGGTTGTCAAAATATGGCCATGCAAGGCTTTTCTTTTTTTAATGCAAGGTATTTGATTTTTTTTTTTTTTTAATTTATACTAAAATATATACATTTTGTATATAAAGTTTTTTATGTAGGAAGGGATTCACCTTTGAAGTCAGTGTGGGTTTTTTCTACCCTGGAAATCTGGGCAATCATACCTTTGTGTGTGTTCTTAATGCATTTATTTTCCAGGATTGTAGCTGTACATGGTGCTCTTTGGTGCACAGGTATGTGAGATCTGTTTGATGAATTGATGGAAGCCCCTGCCCCCTGCTCTGAGTAAGAGTCTTCTAATTAAATATTACAACAGAGGGGAGGGACAGGGTAGGAGTATCAATACAGAGATCAAAAAATACTCCCCCAGTGCTCCTAGTCCTGCTACAATCCTGGTATAGAAACACTTTTTTTTACAGTCCTGCTGCAACTAACAGCACACACCATAAAAGGTATGCAGGTCTGGCACCAGCACCCGGCTTACCCAAGCAAGCGTTGGGGCCGAAGGATACTGGAGCAGCCCTTCTTTGGATCAATTGTACCAGTGTCTCTTTAAGATCACCTTCCGGCTCCTGTTGTTTTCTGCCTCCATGCTGTGCTCGTCGGGAGCGCAGCATAGAGACGGAATCTATAACTCACCTTTTCTCATTCCCTCAAAGCACCGCTTTGCACTGTATGCGACAGCTCTAAAGCCAGCGCACATGATGATGATGATGTTATCATATCACGTGTGCCGGCTTCAGAGCTGGCATGTACAGCAGGAACATGCAGAAGAAAGAAGGCAGCTGCTCCCACTGCTCCGGGGGAACGAGGAAAGGTGAGTTTACTTCTTTCCCAGAGTGAGGTGGGCATTGTGGCTACAGGGGGAGGGGGCAGTATGCCTTATGGTTGGGGGTGCAGTGTGGCTACAGGGGGAGGAAACAGTATGCCTTATGGGTGGGGGTGCAGTGTGGCTACAGGGGGAGGGGGCAGTATGGATACATGGGGGGGGGAAAGTGGGGCTGCCTGGGGGGGCAGTGTGGATACTGTGGGGCGGAGGCCCACTAAGCGGCCCATTAGGGCTCTGTCGCCCAGGGCCCTACGTTATGATTACACAGATCTCCATGGACAAAACCTAACACTGTGTGAAGCTCTGTTTGGTCAAAGCAGACAAAAAGGGTCATTTAAGGCATTCTAGAAAATTGTATCAGGGGTGGAGGGTGTGAGAAAGAATTTTTCATGTAATTTTGTAACAAATAACAAATTCAGATTTCTTTGTAAAAAAGCAGGGTCTATAAACTGAGCATTGGTAAGAGGAGACTTTAGTGCATCTGCTCAGCATAACTTGCTGCCTGTAAATGATCTTTTATATCTTTAACAAGGTTTGGTGATCCCTACGATAGGTGATCGATTGTAGATTAGCAGGGTCAGAGATCCAGACTGATCAACTGTCTTTACCACAAAATGGATTAACCCCTTAAGGACGCATTAATATGGTTTGTGTAAGGAAAAGTTATACAATTCTCCAATATACCTTCTGTATCTATTCCTCACTATTTTCCAGAACTCTGCTTGCACAGAGTCACTCTGTGTCACTCAAGTGCACAGATTTTTTGTAATCTGACATTTCTTTTTGTGGTTATAACTTTTGAACATATTTTGAGATTTTGTAGTTTAAAACTTTTTTTTAACTTTTTTACCTTTTACCTCACTACGTGACTTGAACAAGCAATCATTCAATTGCTTGTTCATTAAAATACCCAGCAATTCTTATGTATTGCAGAGTACTTTCACTGTCAACTGCATAGGCTGGCACACTGTAAGGCCCTGTCTCTGACGGGCATTGACTATGGACACCCCTGGGGTCTGGTTTGCTATAGCAATGAATGGCGACCTCAAAAAACGCTTTGGAGACGCTGATCAGTCAGAGAATTTCTCTGCAGGTATTTAAATGCTGCGCTAGCATTGAATGCTGCATTTAAAGGGTTAACTGATTGTGGGTGTTACACAGGGATGTTAGCTGTAAATTACAGCTGATGCCCTGGGTTTCCTGATGCTGATTCAGCTTGGTTGAGGAGCCGATCAGCATCAGGCCACAATACTATGTCATCCAGGTGCTGCGTGGCAAAGAATTGCACTTTAACCTGTGCCAGTTCCTGTCACAGCCTACAGGTGGGGTTGGCGTGGATGTACCCTTTCCGATCCCTTCACGCTCACTTTGGGTGGGTTTGGACAAGTGGGGAAATAGTTGCAATTTCTCGCTGTACAACAGGAATTGCGACTATTTCATTGCTTGTATGCCAGCTTTCTATGTCAGCAATCTTTTTCTTGAGTATGTTCCCAATCTATGCTGAAAGCTGCACATTCAATTCTCATGGGCCTAGAAGCAGAAATTGTCTGGGAATCTCCCCTTTAGGTAGAACACATGCTAAGTCATGTTCTCTTTAAAATATATGTCATTGTATGGCTTTAATAATGCCATCATTACTCTTTGACATACTACGTAACTTTTTGCTATGTCTAAAAAAGTAATTCAACCCATATACCAAGCATCTACACATGAATATTTATCTAAAATGTAGATAACATTAGTATAAATGTAACAAATATACAGCATGGAAAAAACACTTTTTTATTCCGCAATAAAATTCTAAAAAAACATTTACCTGAGACTACGCATATTATATATAAAAATGACCATTTCACAATAGGGAACTCATTAAAGTCATGAAAAAAAATCTCAAATTTTAATCCCCTAGTGATGGGTAAGTAAATGTGCCCCAAAAAACAGCAGTTCACTAAACTCTCTTCAGGCCTCAGCATTAGGGGTCAACATCTGATGAAACAGCAAATGAAACAACACCATTGGGATATCAGGGAATTAGCGAGCTCATTTTATTATTTAATACCATTGTTAAATGCTTTAAAATATTTCAAATAACTTAAAACTTTTTAAAAAAATAATCTTAATGGAACCTACAAACCCACTGGCACCAATGCTTGTCTGTGGTGCCTAAAGTTCTTCATGCGGTAATTCTAGATTACAGAGAATCTGCTTTAGGCGATGGTTTAGAAACTTCACCTTGGTAAGTTAAATTATCACTAGTGTTAAGTGGACCTGTACCGCAAAGTCTGTGCAGAACACTGGGTCCCTGTACCTAAACCCAAACTTCAGTCAATAAATTCCAGTTTGACTCATCCATGCCCACCGGTAACTCACAATGAAGATCTCCCCCAATACTTACATGATGCCACCATTTTGCTGAGGATCATCTCTCCCGAATGATGATACCAAAATTGCGCCTCCCACAAACCGCTGGGTTTTAAATGCCACCGTCACTGATTTGTCCAAAACTTATTTCCATTTATGTAACACTCTCTAGAAGTCACTAAAGAGTCTATACCAAAAACAAAATTTAGTATAAGCTATAAACCAATGTTTATATGAGATAAAATCAGACTTATTTATCCATAATTCATATTGTGAATCATATCTTACTGCATTATACCCTTCATTATCATAGCATTGCACACATATTATACTTTATTGCACTCTACCCTTATAGCAGATTTTCCTAAAATTGGAAATTATTACACTTTGCCCTTACAATCAATATCTGATCTGCTGATGTTGTCACTGAGTGAATTTAGAAGTAGTTTGGAGTGATCTTTACTTATTGGTTCACAGAGGGAGAGAGAGAAAGTGGAAAAGGAATCTGATCGACCTTTGCTTCGTCAGGAGGAATGATTGCTAGTGTTACCAGTTGGTTCCGTATAGCCGAACTAGAACTTTATTGGGTCTGCTCATCACTATTTATCAAACATTTTGTAACTTTGACATTTTGAGCACGAAAGTAGTGAAAAATAATGCCAGAAAACTCCCTTTAGCCATTAAAATGTTACAAGGTGTAAGAATTTAGGTCAATAATCTTATTTGTGCCATTTAACGGAAAACCACAAGCTGTTGCTGCCAAATAGTAGCTATCCTCTCTATGGTGGTAATGGCGTCGCCCAATTTCATCCAAACTGTAGCTTACATTAATGTATTAAGGAATCCACTTCAGTTATGTGTTGTGATCCTGCTTTGGGTTGTAGGTACATTGGTCAGAAAGCGAAGTTCTTATCAGGAGCAGCGGCGTAACTTGAAGGGGTGCAGAGGGTGCTGTCGCACCCGGGCCCAAGAGGTTTAGGGGGCCCATAAGGTGTCAATTTCCCATATGAGAAGACTAGTACTATAAACCGTACATTATAGTCGGGGGCCTGGCACAGACTTTGCACTGGGGTCCTCAGCTTCAAGTTACACCACTGATCAGGAGACATAGTAGATGCTAACGATAGTTAGCCTCTGGTTTGTAAACATGTCCTCGCTTCTCATGTAGGTTTGTTTCTCACGTAGGCGTCTCTGTATTGAATAATATACAATGTACTGTGCAAGTCAAGCAAAATAATTCAAAGAAGCCTCTCAAATAGGAGATAAACACTGTACAATGTAAGTTGCTACAACACGAGACATGGGGGGAACTTCTGGCCTTCACAATTAGTGTTGTTTGGTGGACAATAGTGTAGATGGTTAAATCACGTTTCCTGTTTTGCTGGGGAATAGATCAAACAATTACATTGTCCTGATTTCTCCCTTCCTTTGGCTTTATTGGTGTTTGCGAACTCTCCGGGTTTCCGTGGAAATGCTTTGTCAATTCACATCATAATTTTGAAAACTCCAGGTAGATAACCACATTTTCATTTCTGCAATAAACCAGTGAGATTTCTTCAATATATCCTTTATCTTTTAGACCTGTTATTACTCTTCTTGCTCTGTGCTACACCCCCTAAAGTGCATTTATATTCTCTTTAAGGTTTGGTGACCAGACCTGTGGTGTATTCTAGGAAACATATAACCTCTGCTTTATTCTGAACCTCTTTTCATTTGCTTCAGTATTGTATCCCTCCAGCACTGAATCCCGATATCCTGTTTTGCTTTCTTCGCCGCAGATGTACACTGGGCATGAGGCTTAAGGGATTTTTCGACAATAACTACCAGATTTCATTCCTGAACATTTGCTGCACACTTTTCTATTTAGAATACATTCTGTTTGAGTTTGTTTATTATTACGCTCTTCCTATATTGGACATCATGCTGTCTTCTGGCTTATGTTCTTAAATTAACTTTCTTTCTGCAAAGTCTTTGTTTTCTCTTTAACGAAAAGTAGAGCCCTTAGAACTTGTCATTGGAAATGCTTCACGCGTTTATTTGATATAGAAGGAATATTGTTTTCATTCTGTAAATATGCTACTATCTAGTGTGTGTTACTGTGTTATGCCACTTTACTGTACATTGGATGTATAGGCTCCTTTAGTAAATATAAATGATAAATATACGATTGCTGAGGGTCTCTCCACTGACCCCTGCCATTATTAGGATTGGTGATCTGTCCTCTGTTCTTCTTCGCTGTATGAACAAGACAAAGAAATGAATAAAGCATGTTTACATATGTACACTGCA
This sequence comes from Engystomops pustulosus, assembly GCA_019512145.1. Lineage (NCBI taxonomy): Eukaryota > Metazoa > Chordata > Amphibia > Anura > Leptodactylidae > Engystomops > Engystomops pustulosus. The sequence goes on along the minus strand of WNYA01001263.1, from coordinate 68,061 downwards.
AACCTGCTTAAAGTCTAGCGCCCCTGCGCTAGAATATGATAGCAGCCATGCTCCCCCTTGTCATGCGGGATACACCAAGAGGCTTCATGTTCCCTTTCACTAGCACAACCTTAAGTGCACCAGTGCATGATGGTGACCCCACAGATCTATCAGGAGGCTCTTGTCTCCTGAGAAATCCAGACGGGTGCTGTGCTAGGAGAAGCTGGGCCCCATAGCAGACTTCTTAGTGGGGCCCGCTTTCACACTTAAAAGACAATTACCACTAGGATGATGGTTTGTAAACCAAGCACACTGACATACATGTGTGTACCCCCTCTGACCGGATCTGCTCATCTTTTAGCTTCTTATACCCTGTTTTGTTTAAGGGATTTTAAAATTATGCAAATAAACCTGAGGGGCTCCAGGCTCCAAAGGTTTTAATGGGGCCTGGAGCTCCTTGGGCTAATTTGCATAATTTTTTAAAGAAACTTAAAGAACAGCGGATCTTGTCAGAGGGAACACACATGGCATGTAACTGTTGTTGGTTTACAATCCTTGATCCTGGTGGTAGGTGTCCTTTAAAAATATGCAGATTTGTATACTCACAAATTTATACACTCATGCACTCACAAATAGAGCATATACACACACATGCAGTGCCATATGCAAACATACAACATATATACATCACAGATACAGCATATATACATCACAGATATATTAGTATACATATAATGCTGTATAATATGTAGCATAATATGTATATAATGTTGCACATCCTCCATTTTTTTAGTGTCAGCTCAGATGCTGGGGCCCCCTGACACTGTGGGCCCCATAGCAGCTACTATGGCTACTACCACTGGAGTTATTCCCCTGTACAGCCCCTATATATTGCACATGGCCATATGCATGAGGCCTAACACTGTATACACCTTTGTAAGGTCTACGTAGTTTATGATATACCGTTATGACACACTGTCAGTCTGTGTGGTCAGGGAGGAGAATAAATGTATTCAAAAATTGAGGTCGCCTCCTCCACAACTGGACACAGTTCAACCCGGCAATGTGGAGATTAAAATTTCTTTTATTATCTAGGGGTCTAAGCTCATCTAAAATTAACTTCTATTTCAATTAGATTAAAAATTAGAATAACCTTTTGGGTGTTATCACTGGTGTCATCCTGGCAATGGAAACTTACTATGAACATGCTAGGAGAAGTAGGAATAGACGGTCTGTAATGCTGTTACACTGAGAAATGTTCCCTCTTCATACATGGAGCATAAGTAATGTTCAGACTCTATTGCAAGAACAATAAGAGAATGTTTGCACATTGTTTTGCACATTTCATTCCCTGCAGTCTCCAGGTTTATATGGCTCTTCATCTTGGCATGATTTATATAGCTGTTCAAGAGCATTTACTGATGGCATCACATGTGAGTATATTACAAATGATCTTCAAAAAAATTTCATCACATTTACATTTGCTAACATTATAGATGACACAACAATGAATACCATCATTGAAGATTTCACATCATATAGAATTACATTATCGTATGATAACATCCTTGAAAACATGTATTGGAATTTTAGCAATTACAGGTTAGTAATAACAGTAATATTTTAGAATGCATTAAAAAAATGAAAATAAATACGCTAGAAAATGTAACAAAAAAATGTCACAATAGACATCTCAAAGATACGCTACATTTAGAGAAATATTAATAGCAATCTTTGTCCTTGTACATGCCGGGAAATTGTATTCTGTGGATCCATAACAGTACTGCACTCCTTTGACATATTATGCAAAATATTGTTGCCAATTCACAAAGAGTAAGCCCCTACTCATAGATGATCATTGGGAGTCAGTGGTGGGAACCCCAAGGATCACAAGAACGGTTGTCAATTGTACCCCTATTTCACCCCCAAAACTCCCTGACACTATTCACTGTCTATGGAACTGATGGAGATAGCAAAATATGGTGCATATGTGACTGGCTGCTCTGTTCATTCAGGATACAACAAGGGTATGTGATTGTGGGGGTCCCACCACTAAGACCCATCCCAATCAGCAAGTTAGCCCCTTTCCTTTGGTATTGTCAGTAGTTGGTAGTAAGTAGGTAGGGAACGTCTGTGTGGTCCCTATTTAGGGCTCACAGTCTGTGTTTGTCTTTCTGTTTTCAGTCTGCCCCGAGTATTATAACAAGCCCAATTGTATTCTACTCTGGTCCAGCTCAGTATGGCCTTCATTTCAGATCTTGTGAACCGGTTGGAGGGTTTAGCTAAACTGGTTTCTGAGCTACCAAATCAGGTCCATGCTCTGGCAAAACTTCAAACTGAAGCTTCTGCAGCACCTTGTGCAGCCCAGCAACCTCCTTCCCCTCGTGAACATAAGGATTATGTCCATAAGATTAGGTTAACTATTAGTCAAACCAAAAATGAGACAGAACAGTGTAAAATCTGTGCATCCTCAGCCGCACTTTGATGACTGAGTATTATTCCTGCACAGGAAAATAACCTTTAGAAAAAAGCTTGGTTGTCCGCCCATTTAAAAATAGTTAGATATTGCTTTATTCCGCTTCCCCTTACCCAATGCATTTAGCCTGGTATGGCTCATCATGTGACGCAGCCTGCTTTTGCCTAAACATTCGCTCGGACATTGGGTTAGCCATGTTGACTATAACCCACTCAACAATGATCTGGTTGGCTCTGTTTTTTGGGGCACGTTTTGGTAACAATGACAATCTTTTATTAGACATAATGCCTCAAGGTTCGCACTAGGATTTGGTGATCTTCTGATATTTATTTTGCAGATCTTTGAATGGGAACCATTTCTAGCCAATTTATAGTCTGTGCACACATGTTTAACTGGGTTCCTGTTCCAGCTTTATTTTAGCCAAAGACAGGCTACTTTTTGCCCATAATGTCCAGATAGGTGGATGTCAGCATTAGTGGTTGTACTACTGTAAGTTTTGCTCATCTGCACCTAGAATGTTAGGAGATCAGCCAGCATGACCATTGGATTCTTGATCACATCTCAGTCATAGCAAGGTCATGACTTTGGTGGCACAGCAGCCAGCTTTAGGAAGAGTCCTGATTGTTCCAAAACTCTTCCATTTAGGAATGATTTAGGATGAAAGAAATTGTACACTGAACACCTTTAGTCCAGCAATCTTTTTGTTATCCTTTTACAGTTGTGTGCCTCAACACAAACTCACCCCTGATATCTACATGCATGGTCCCTGCTCCTAATGATTTAGTTTTTAGATTTCTTAGTTTTTTTGTGAATTGAATTTGGAACCCTGTGTCAGACATTAAAAAATATGATTACATAGCAAGGACATGGGGCAGTTATCATTTAGTCGAGATGTGATCATGTGGTCTTCTTTTATTTGAATATGCCCCCCCTCCTATAATCTGTAAAGCACTGTGGAATACGCTACATAAATAATAATAATTTGCCAGTGACACATGTGGCATTTTTGTTGCGTTTTTCATTGCGTTTTTGCATTCTTGAAAAACACATCATATTTGCACATTGACTTTTTCAATGGGTTTTCGGTTAAAGTGTCTTAACTTGGCATTTTTATCAACTGCGTTTTTTTGTCTGCGTTTTTAAGGTGCCTTTTCACTGTGTTTTTCAAAGTGGTTGCATTTTTAAAACGCATGCGTTTGTGTTCTGCGTTTAGAAACATGTGTGATTACATGCAAAAACAGCATGGAGAAGATCACTGCGTTTATACAAATTCCAATAGACACAGCTGCCTCATGCCTTCTTTTTCAGCTGCATCATGACCACACTGTGTAATAGCACCCTAAAGCTTCAACTCGATTAAAGACAATTAAAATGAAAAAAAAGTAATCAGTATAGTTTTTTGGACAAAAAATGCTTTGTAAATAGCATTTCAATCCTGAATTGGTGAAGTTATGAGGGATAGTAACAGCTCAGTGATAAGTGGCGGACATTTGGTGGTCCCATGTGTTCCCTTTCATGGGCACATAAGAACACACCTTCCTATCATAACATAAAAACCTACAAAAAAAAATAGTTATACATATGCAAATAAAAATTCTATTAAACCATACAATGAAATACAGGGCTTTAACTAGGAAATGCAGGGCACCATAGCAGACTCTATTCCACATCAAGTATGGAGGAGAGGAGACTGATACAGGCACACAGGCTGCAGCTGCCGCAACGGGACTCACCACATGCTGCTGTCAGGGAGCCAGGTAATGTAAAACTATTATAAACTACTGAAATGATTCCGAATTCTGACAAAAAGATATATCTAAATTAATTAAAAGGATATAAATTCAGTTGCTAGTTTTCTAGCCCCCCTTATACCTGACATGGTACAACAAAACCTTAAAGGAAGGGAGCATGTCAGCAGGATTTAACTTATCTGTAGGTCACATTACAAATGCACAACACAAATATGGTATTTGTCTAAGATTTATACTCCTTTGTTTTTTTTTTAGAAATCACATTTTGAAAAAGTATCTATTTCTATTCTGCTTCTGGAGTCCCAGTACTGTAGTGTTTTAAGCAGCAGCAATGCGAGTCATGGAGTCACCAAGTCACCATGTCATTAATAAGCCATACTATTGAAAGGCTGTTAATATTCTGTAGATGGAAAACCCCTTTAAAATTTCAAATGTATGTAAGGTTTTGCTACAACAAGTCAGATATATTGTATATACTCGAGTATAAGCCGAGTTTTTCAGCACAAAAAATGTGCTGGAAAACCTCACCTCGGCTTATACTTGTGCCAAGAAAAAAAAACAGTGTACTCACCTTCCGACACCCCCCATGCAGGTCCTCCTCTATACAGCGATGTTTTGGCATCGGATCCGTGTCCGCAGGGATTGTGACTTCAGACGCTCGCTGACATTCTACGATGTGCGCCGGCATCGGTACACACTATGATGGCAGCGAGAGACGTCATGGTGACTGCGACGAACTGCGCAGGGACACGGAGCCAATGCCGGAGCATCGCTGTATAGAAGAGGACCTGCCAGGGGTGGGGGGTGTCGGAAGGTGAGTACACTGTTTGTTTTTTTCCTACAGGCATTATATTGGGGGCAGGGGCTGCAGGCTATACACTACAGGGGCTGGCAGGCTATACACTACAGGGGGCTGGCAGGCTATATACTACAGGGGGCTGGCAGGCTATATACTACAGGGGGCTGGCAGGCTATATACCATACGGGGCTGGCAGGCTATATTCTACTGGGGGCTGGCAGGCTATATACTACTGGGGGCTATATACTACAGGTGGCTGGTGGCTATATACTACAGGGGGCTGGCAGTCTATATACTATAGCGGGCTGGTAGGCTATATACTACATGGAGCTATTTTAAGTATGTAAATATTTTTTTAATGGATATGCACACTATTATATACTTATATTATATACTTATATACTAATACAGATATATTTATATTGTGATACATGTGCATTTATATACTCATATACATATATTTATAATGCTCATACACTCATATGCATACAGTTATACATTGATACACACAAATTTATGTTCTCATATACACATACATTTATACGCTCATTTATACACTCATATACACACATATATTTATACACTCATATTAACACATGCACAACACACAATACAACCATAGGATCATATACAAACATGTTTACACTCATTTACATACTTTATATACTTATACACTAATATAAACACCTATATACAGTCAATCACACACATTATCCTCTAATATACATTCATTACACACTCATATACACACATTATACACTGATATACATATGATATAGACTCATACAGACACGTTATACACTCATACACACATTTATATACCCTTCAAACTTACATACACTGTTATTCTCAGGAACAGCTTCCAGCTGTCTTCCTACATGCACTGATGCTCTTTTCATCTTCGGAGATACTATACAGCAGATCCTCCATTCTTTAATTTGTGTGTCAGGTCGAGTACCAGGCCCCTTGACACTCCGAGACCCATAGCAGCCACCATCCCTGCCACCCCAGTAGTTGCACTTGATGAAATAAAGCAATACATAACTAATAAATTATTAAAGGCAAAAAGATCTGATAAACAGTGGGTAGCACATTGTGGTCAACATGTGACACAGATGCCAAGGCTTACTTAGTATTTGTCAGATATTCTTCCACACATTCAATATTAATTAAAGTAAATAATGCTGTAATGGAATTTAGTACTAGTTAATTAGTTTTTTTTTTTTTGCTTTTTCTTGTAGTGACATATTGGAAATTGCTCTTATTTACAAATATTATTGTTTTGTTTACAAGTTAAATTAACTGCGTTAAAATATTTCTTTGTGAATAAAATCTGAATTACTATTTTAGTTAGGAGTTGTAAGGCTTAAGTAAACTTAAATATATACAACTTTTTAATTTACAAACCATGAACTACAAGAAATTTAATAAAATAAATTGGTTGCACACCAGTGTACTTTGTAACTTCAGGACGAGCGTTCTTTAAATAACTTTATATCTTTTTGCTCAGGAAATTTAATTTTAAACAAAACTTTATGCTTATAACCCCCAAAAAATAAAAAATATGTTTTTTTACATTTAAGGATTTTTTTAATGCTTGCAAGAAAGTGTTAACCTAAAACATTTTAATAGTGTCTGGTACTTTATGCCGCATTTTGATATATCACACACCGTAGATGTTTTTGGGTAAGTAGAGAGGTAAACACATTTTTGAGGTATATATTTTTATGTATTTTTTTTAATTATTATTTTTCTTTTACTTTTATGTTTTATTTTTACTTGCAGCCCCAGTTACAGGGGAATAGTGCATAGTAACAATGACATTTGTCACTGTTTAGGTTGTGCTGGGTCTAGATAGACACATCAGCTGCCCCTAACTACAGGGATCCCATTGATACATATTTCCATATGTGATTGCTGCAATGCATTGAGGCAGAAGCCATACCACTATCTCTATTCTCTTCAAAACGCTCTTGAGAACTGTGCATAAGAAGCTGAGAAGACAGAATGGGGCAGAAGGGGACTATGGCGTGGACCACCTACCGTAAACATACAATGGTGATGTCCCGAACCAGTTAAGGGTTTCCCATAAAATACAGTTTACATTTATCCCCTATCCAAAGAATAGCCTAACCTCTAAGACCCTTTGCAATTGGAAGGACTGTAAGCTCCCCGTAAAGGAAATCCACCATCAAAATCAAGCATCATAAACCAGGGACGCTTACTAATAGATAGGCAACTGTGGTAATCTTCTTATATTTGTTATCCGTGGCTTCTTTCCTTCTAAAATCAACTTAAAAAAATATGCTAATGAACCGGGTCCCTTTGTGATCTGGCTTTATAGACTGTTAGGTTCATTAGCATATTTTTTTTTTATTTTAGAAGGAAGGAGGTCATAGAAAGCACATATACCGTGAACTATGAGTAAGTTTCCCTGGTTTATGAGGCATGTTTTTGATGTTTGATTTCCTGGTGTGTATTGCCAACTCATCCTTTCAGTATCTACTCATCCTGTGAGACAAACTGGATGTTCAATTGAAGTAAGTGGAGGATAGAATAAGTTTTTGCCCCGTTTTCCATTTATAGCTGTGAGACATCAAGGGGTTTTATCATGAATGTAAATGTGAAAAACCCTTTGGGTACAGCCCACCGGGGGGCGGAAGTGGTGGACAGGGAGTGGGCGGAGCCTCTTGATTTATCCAGCTGTGCCGTTGCTTTGCAGGACTATCCTACATCAGCGCACAAGTGTCGGCGTATGATAAATAACCCCCTTTAAGTCTTTTTTGTCTCATTCCTTTTGTTTGATAAACAATGAGAGCCCTCAGTTGTTGATACCTTTTATTAACTTACATCTATTTTTACTTAGCCAATTAAAGTATTAACATCTGAGGACTCTAAACTCTAACCACTAGCTAAGACAGTACAAAGAATCTTTAGCTTTTCCTTTTTTTTTAGGTATACCCATTAATAATAATAATAAACTAATTAAATAATTGGTTTAAAATAATATTAAAAAGAAAGTAAAATATATAATATATTAATTATTTCCAATTTTCACCCATAAAGCATTGTCTCTGCATTCAGATCACCGCCTCATAGTAGCTGTCACTGGAAGTTGTGCATTTACCGCTGGGTTCTCAAATTATTTGTCCCACAATTCTCGGAGCAGGCAGCCAAATAGCATTAGTGCAAGTAGACTTTGGAAATGGTGGAATATAATTGTACTATAAACTTAATTAGATGTGAACTAATTAAATTTGTTTTTCTTATATTAACATGATCACAGGTATTATTGCATCTCATCTGACTCCTTTCTTCTACTTCCACTGAACGGCGTTCTTAGTTAGTTTCAGATTGCAATAAGTTCATTAAGAAGATAAGGTGGAATTAGTGTATGAAGCTCAGCTGGTTGAAGGGGTCTTTGCTTTAATTACTGCAGAGGGTGTGCATATTAATTACAACACTAGTGATATTTACTGTACCTCTGGAACATATGACAGGGGTAAAGATACTGACAGCACCACATAATAAACTCAGTATGATAATGAGGAGGAGAAAAAAAAAAGAACATAAAAAATAGAGGGAAATAAAATTATTCATAAAGTATATTGATCCCAAAGTAAAGACATTAAGCTCTGATGAAGGGCAACAAAAGTGAATCTACTCACTTCATCAAACAAATAACCAAAGTACAGAGATGCTAGCGCAGAGACAGATTGTCATTATACTTGTCATATGACCACACTCTGGAAAGTACACACAAGCAATGAAGCAGTAAAAATATCACATTTTTAATAAATCAGCAGAAAGCCAACTGTCACCTGGAAGCGCTTAGGTCAAAGTAGCTTCATATTGTTTCTATGGGATTGGAAGCAGGACACAATGTAAATGGGAAAACAGCATGAATATTCTACAATCTCCTGCATAGTATACTACATCCATCTCCACGTGAAGTCGATTACATTAGAGGTGGACATGGACAGCGTAGGACCCTTGTGCCAGACGCCTGCACTATTAAAAGCCATCTAAAAGAAAAATACATTCTTCCAATATAAAAATATTAACAATTCCAAATATGGAATAAAAATGTAAAAATGCATGTGCATCACCAGGGTCGGAATGGGGGGACCCAGGGCCCTGCAGTGAAATAGATTGTGGGGGCCCATCTACTGCTACATGGGAATATTAAATGCACATTTTTAGGCTGTGCAGAAACAATGCATCTACTTTGCTTATTGAAACGCCCTGCAAACACACCAGACAAAATGCAGCTTTATTAATGATGATAAAAATACGGATGTGTTTTGATTTGCGTTTTTTCCTGTTGTGTCCTCTTCATATTGTGATCGCTCATCTTTCCCTCATATTGTGGCCTCCTTTTACCTCTCCCTCATATTATGGCCTCTCATCTCCCCCTTATATTGTGGCCTCTCATCCCCCCTCATATTGTAGCCTCCTGTCATCCCCCCTCATATTGTGGCGTCTCATCTCCCCCTTATCTTGTGGCCTCCTGTCATCCCCCCTTATCTCCCCCTCTTCCTGTGGCCCTGCTCATCTCCACCTCATACTATGGCCTCATCTTTCCCTCATATTGTGGCCCCTCTTATTCCCCTCATATTGTGACCCTCTCTTAATTACCCCACATATTGTGGCCCCTCTCATCACCCCCTCATATTGTGACCCCATCATCTTCCCCATATATTGTGGCCCCTTTCAATTCTGCCCTTATATTGTGGTCCTTCTTAATTTTCCCTCATATTGTGGCATCTCATCTCATCTTCCTTTTGTGTCCCCTCTCATCTCCTCCTCATATTTTGACCCCTCTCATCTCATATTGTGGCCCCTCTTAATTTCCCCTCATATTGTGGCCTCTCATCTCATCTTCATTTTGTGGCCCCTCTCATCTCCTCCTCATATTGTGGTCTCTCATCTCCCCCTTATATTGTGGCCACCTGTCATCTCCCCCTCATATTGTTGCCTCCGGTCATCTCTCCCTCTTATAGTGGCCTGTCATCTCTCCCTCTTATTGTGGCCTGTCATCTCTCCCTCTTAATGTGGCCTGTCATCTCTGCCCTCATATTTTGCTCCCCCTCATCTACCCCTCATATTGTGATTCCACTCATCTCCACCTCATATTGTGGCCCCCTCATCTATCCCTTATATTGTTGCCCCTCTCATTTCCTCCTCAAATTGTGGCCCCTCTTATCTCCTCCTCATATTGTGGACCCTATCATCTCCTCCTCATATTGTGGCCCCTTATAGCATGGCTCACATATAATACTACTATATTACTAACTACTAAGAGCTATCTACTAAATTACACACAATATTGGAAATAGTGGGGCACATTTAATTACCTGTTCACGTCACAATCCCCGATCCGGAATGTCTGACGATCATGGATTGTGCCGCAAATCACTACAAGCGTGCACCAGATATCCTGTATGTGTCGCTTCCCCGCTCAGGTCCGCCGGAGTTCACCTTCTTTTTCCCAGTGTATGTAAGTGCTCAAGCTTGCGACACAATTTAAATGTTAAATCCATGCTTAGTCCGAATTAGTCGGATCGTCGGACCTCTCAACGCTACTGCTCCCGTCCCGGCTTCCCAGTGTGCGTGTCCCGTTCCCTAGGGTGCGCGCAATTTTAAGTGACCAGCGGCAATCAGTGGTACACTGGCCCTTTAAATTTGCGCGCTCAGGGAACGGGGACGCATGCTGGGAAGCCAGGAGGGGTGAGGAGGGCAGTCACTACGGAGAGGGGCACGGGTGCACCTGTGACCCAAGATGTGGGTTGCAGGAGCACTCGTGACAGTTTCATAGATATACAGTATAACAGACATACATTTTGACATATTATATAACCTTTTGCCTGCCTGTAGCCGCTACTAGGGAAAGCATGCTGTTTTATTATTGGGTTTAAGTAGAAGTCTTTGGACTCTCTATAATATTGTAAAATGGAGAATAACATACTGTATAGATACATTTCTGCTTTACAGGCAGTTTAGTTAGCACATAGTTCACATATGGCCTGATAGCATGTATTTTCTGCAGCATATAATGTAATTTAGTCTTCACTTGCTTATTGATTTCTATCCATACTCTGGGAATACTGTTATATTTCTACAGTAACTGCTGCCGCAGTGAAATCTCCGTCTACATTCCATAACTCATTAAGCCATGTTATCATTCCCTGCATTTTTTATCACAAAAATGGCAAAACTGCCAGTAATCTACGAGGGGTCATCACCAGATCATAACACTACAATGAGATAGTTTACTTCATGCATTGTAATGAAATTATGACAACTTGGCAAGATACAGCGATATAATGCAAAATCCCATATGCTGTTATATGTTGCAATCTGTTTTAGAGCGGCTTCCATTCTAATGAGTGAGTACTGCCAATAAAGCAATTGGAGATAACACTAATTGCTTATTTCTGTGATCCATAATTTTTATTGCTGCCTTATAGCTCTTTAGGCAAATCACTGTTTTTGGCCTTCCACATTTCCAAATCCAGCAGCTGAAATCTTATTCTAGTGACCTTTTTTCCACCCCTTTATTTCCATGTTTTGAATATTATTTATCACCGAATCTCGTCTTTTGTTTTCTTTCATAGTCTGTGCTGTCAAGAAGATGGTTTTATATGGCGCCACATATTTAATGGATTCTTTTATACATTTACTTTCTCATTCATGACATTCACTCTTTGCTCCGCCATTCAGTTTGTTTGAGACACGTCTTTGGACTCCACCATAACTTAAAGGACATTTACCACCAAGATGAAAGACTGTATGCAAATGACCCTGAGGGTCTCCAAGCTCCATTAACACCTCTGAAGCCTGGAGCCCCTCAGGCTCATTTGCATACAGTCCTTCATCCTAGTGGTAGATGTCCTTTAGAGGTGTTTTCCAGGAATACTGAAAATCACACTGGAGGCAGGCGCAGGGGTAACAAAAAAAGTTGGTTGTCACTTCTACCACTGATTAGTACCACAAGAAGATTATGTGACACTTATGTGACTCCAACAATCACCCGGCACCCAAATTTTATGCAGTGAATTATATATTTTTTTATTTGTAGTTTATTAGCGGTTCTCCATTCAAGCACAATACAAGCCTCAGGCCACAAGCTGGACTATTTTTCTCTATACTGCTTTCAGACCTATGAACCATTCAGCAATCCGTATCTGAAGAAAGTCTTTATGACTGAAACATTATAATGGTGGAATGCTATTCCATGTTTCTACAAATAAAGAACTATACTTCACTGCATACAATTTGAGTGTTGAGTGATTCTTGGAGAGTGATAAGGGGCTGTACTCTACTTGAGCACCACCTTCTCCGTAGGAGTTAAGTGTATGACTACCTTACCTTGGAACTTCTTGCCAGGCCAGAGGTGCCAAAGCTTTGGAGACTGCCACCAATCCCTTTTAGCTTTATCATTTGATACATATTAGATTAAGAGCAGGTGCCAGGGGTGTAACTTGAGGGGGTGCAGAGGGTATGGTTGCAACTGGGCCCAAAAGGCTTGGGTGACCCATAAGGAGTCACTTTCCCATATGAGACATTATAGTACATTATAGTACATCAAAAATTATAGTTGGGTCCTGGCACAGACCTTGACTGGTGCCCATCAACTTCAAGTTACGCCAATGGCAGGTGTACATGATACATGGCTGCACTAAAAGCAATACTTTTCAATGGAGCTATATTTTTTCATACACTATGGGGCAGATTTACCAAGTGTCTGAAAGTCAGAATATTTCCAGTTGCCCATGGCAACCAATCACAGCTCAGCTTTCATTTTATCAGTGCTCATGAATATTTTAAAGGGGAGCTGTGATTGGTTGCCATGGGCAACTAGAAATTTTCTGACTTTCAGACACTTGATAAATCTGCCCCCATGTGTCCATTCCATTAAGGCCCTATGCACAAAACCTTCTGGGGGACATATGTATTGCCGCAGGCTTGTCGCCGTATATACATCCCGAGAGATGGCAATGGCTGCAGGGAGCGATATGGACCTCTCCGTACATGGGAAATAGATAGTACATGTTTATGCCCATAGTTACGGTCCAGCCGGAATACGTTCGTGTGCATGAGGAATAAGAGGTAAAGCACGTCTCTTTCACTGATCACTCATTAACTATAGTTTAATAAAATCTGTGAAAAACAGATGCCAGACTGATTCAGACCAGCCACCAAAATGGACGTTATGTGATGTAACCTCATTGTAAACCCATTCAATGACCATTTTCTATTCACTATTTTTTCAATTCCTCAAGGAATCTGGCATACAGAAGCTGTTACAAATAAATACTGTTACAAATTGCATATAATACAGTAACCTTTTTCTTGTTCTATATGACAACTTCTTTTTCTGTGGGATGAGTTTTGCTTTCTGTTGGCACCATTTTGAAAATGGAAAAATACATACAAAAGTCTATAATTGTTCTATGTTTTGTTTATTTTATATGTTGGATTATAATGTAAGCATAGGTTTTTGTATTTTTCATAGTGTATGAATGATGTGTTCTGATTTTCCTTTTTTTTTCCAATTGTCTTTCAAAAGCCATTTTGTTTAGAATCAAATCATTGGGGCCCTGTGAGGGCTTATTAGTTGTGGAATAATGTTGTGGAAGATTTGCCTATTTAGGATTAAAATAAAATAGTAAATATAGTCAAACATCTTTGAGACAACCAACTTAAACTGAATTGAAATAATGTTAAACATTGGGGGACATGTATTCTATTTTTATTTTTCTGGTCATGTAGGAGGTTATATACAGAAGTGGACACTACTGTAAATTTTGGATTTGAGGCCATGGCCTGCATTTTTAAGCACTCTAGTCACACCCTAGAGAGATGAAGACATGTGAGGGTGCGGTCACACGTGGCGTTTGTGGTTTTTTTGTGAAGTTTTTTAAAAGCATCGTAGAAACGCATGAATTTTCCATTTTTCATGCATTTGGTTGGTTTGAAAGTGTTTCTCCTCATTGTTGGAAGTGTAAGCAGCTTTGTTAACATTTTCACAGCTGCTTACACTTCCAGCAGAAAATGTAGAAAAAACACTTTCTAACCAGCCAAATGGATGGTAAAATGTAAAACACATACGTTTCTGCAATGCATTTAAAAATGCATCTCAAACTCCACGTGCCAGAAGTAACCAATAAATTTCAATTAAATTTGAATGCAAAAATGTATAAATTAAGAAAAAAAACAGCCCAAACTTTCAATGCCCAGCATATTTCTTTATTGATCCGTGCTAAAACATGGCGTACACAGCAGGGGAGGATTGTGCAAAGGATCGTATTCTGTTCAGGGACGATTCGTTTCGCGCAAAAACTAGCGCTTCATCTTGCCTGATCTCCCAGGCGTCCTCATCTGGCTTTAAATGAGGGCGCCGGGAGATTCTGCTGCATGTGCAGCCACACCTACAATTCAAAGACATTACATTGATAAAACAAAATTAGGGCAGTGGGATACATTCTGACCCCGCCCTGACGCATGGCAGATTCAAGCGTGAGGAGGAATGACAAACTAAGTCGGACCTGAAGGAGAACTGTAGACTACCGGTTTAGCCAATAGGACACAAGCGGCCGTAGTGCGGGTAGAAAGAGGAGGTACCTGCGGTCGTAATACGTTTCATTTGCATTTATATTCAGCGGACCTGAATGAACCGCTTGGTGATACTTAAGCCATTCGGGTTGTAGGGGAGGGCGGGGATTGAGTGAGGGAGACACGGGGGGAGGAACAAGGCTTCTCTGTAATGTAGTAAAACTGAAAAGGCACTCACCGCCTTTTGTAAAATTCTATTTCTTTATTGATCCGTGCTAAAACATGGCGTACACAGCAGGGGAGGATTGTGCAAAAGGATGCGTAATTCTGTTCAGGGACGATTCGTTTCGCGCAAAAACTAGCGCTTCATCTTGCCTGATTCTCCAGGCGTCCTCATCTGGCTTTTAAATGAGGGCGCCGGGAGATTCTGCTGCATGTGCAGCCACACCTACAATTCAAAGACATTACATTGGATAAAAACAAATTAGGGCAGTGGGATACATTCTGACCCCGCCCTGATCGCATGGCAGATTCAAGCGTGAAGGAGGAATGACAAACTAAAGTCGGACCTGAAGGAGAACTGTAGACTACCGGTTTAGCCAATAGGACACAAGCGGCCGTAGGGGCGGGTAAGAAAAGAGGAGGTACCTGCGAGTCGTATAACGTTTCATTTGCATTTATATCAGCGGACCTGAATGAAGACCGCTTGGTGATACGTAAGGCCAATCGGGTTGTAGGGGAGGGCGGGGATAGTGAGTGAGGGGAGACACGGGGGGAGGGAACAGAGGCTTCTCTGTATATGTAGTAAACTGAAACCTAAGGGGGATTATAAGGTTGCACAATAAATGCTTCAGTACAATAGCAGGACAGTAAACATCAGTATAACAATAAACGTATCTGTCATAGAAAAACCCCCATGTCGTTTCTATCATTGAGGCCCAGTGCGCCCAGTGCTTCAGTACGTATAATCCATTGGGCTTCCTTTCTGAGTAATGACCTATGTCTGTCGCCTCCATGCATTGGTATTGGGATTTGTTCGATTCCTTATGTCTGTCGCCTCCATGCATTGGTATTGGGATTTGTTCGATTCCTTCAAACAGGGAGAGAGGATGCAGGAGCGTTTTTCATACAGTGCAATTAATATTTTATGGTAAATAATATAATACAGGATACATATGGCAATAAAGCAAATGTTTCTTGCCTATAAACAAAGGGATCATTTTACTTCGCTTCCACATTTATTAAATTTCCATATTTTCATTTTCAGGATAGAAACCTTACATAACGTGGCTTGCATAACGCAAAACTATGGTTGAGTTAAAGGGCATTAATGGTAAAACTATTAAAACATTAATCAGTTTTAAATTCCCCAAAATGAATAAAATACATTCTACGTTTCCAGTAGAAACTGGATCATATGCATTCTAAAAGGGGACCATTATCTCCGTGGGTTTCTTCGCTTGAAGTTAAAAATCTAAAAATGGTTTTCATTCATTTCTCATTAATATGCAAAATAATTCAAATTAGATTGTAATTAACCATCTACTCAGTAGAAAACCTTTTCATGATAATTTATGATAAACTCAGTTGCAGCTTTGATTGAGATTGATTCTTGGTGTTGAGAAGCTGTCATGAATATAAAAAAGCACCTGAAAAAAATTGATTTTTAAACACCTTACTTGCTTGGCCAAATATTAATTGCATTCACAGGGCAATGCATTTTGAACTTACAGGTTATAAATGCACACAGCAAAGAAATTAGAGCCAGTACAGATCTGTTTGTCATGTTAATTTTATATATTGCCTTCTCATCGTGCTCCCAGTCTCATATTTCGTGATGCTGTGTACAAAGTCTGTTGAAAAATAGTTGAAAGAGGCAAGATGAAACGCTTGACCATAAATATCAATATATAATTGGCAATACATGGACACTGTAAACAAAATAGCTGAGATAAGGGCCACCATTTTGAATTATACATTTAGAAGAGTGGCAAACGGAAAGGCATGTGTGGTGAGTACAGGTGCAATAATGCTTACCTAAAAATAGTGCAAATGACAAAAAAAAATAAATAAATGAAAGCTGGGTGACTGTCACTTCACTGGTAAGTACACTGAACAGAAAGAGAAGGAAACAAACAGATACAAGGCAGACTACTTGTGAAGTTAGACAAACCAGGTCAAAATCAAGATGACAGCAAGGTACAAAATCATAAGGTTCGGGTAAAAGATGAGGATCGGAGCCGAATATAGAGGGAGCCAGATAGACAAGTCATATACTAGACAATTGATGCAGCGCTCCAGTCCTCTTATAGTGCTGTGTGCACACACATTCCCTGCTCAGAGATTGCTGAGCTGTCAATCAAGCAGCCTCAGAACATCACACCCAGTGGTGGTGCTTGGCTTAAGATATTAAGACAGAGGGATAAAAAGAAGACAATCTATTCCCTAATGTTTTTTCCACCTTTAATATATTGGTGACCTCTCCACAGAAAAGGTTATACATATTGGATGAATGAGGGTCAAATACTTACATCCTTGCCGATCAGTGGGATCTGGATTGTAAAGTTCAGAGCCAGGAGCCCAGCTGCATTCTCTGTGTAGAGGCTGGCATGGGGTACTGCAGCTATGCTCTTATTCTAGTCTGACTCTGTTTTCTTTGCAGTGATATTGATAACCTATCCTTAGGAAAGGTCAGTAAGATATTAAATGAAGAAGAAGACTTCTACACATAGTATGGAACCATTTTCTTCCCATTCTGTTCTCTGTATTAATTTCAGCACCGGAGGCAGCCATGAACAGTTCATTTTGGAGTCTGACCCCCTGCTGATCTGATATTTCTGATTTTTCTAAAAGATAACCCTTAAACAGGCTTCAACTTATGAGTATATATGTACTGTGGTACAATTTGCTCAAAAAATTATCAATTTATACAACATTATTTGCTATTATTAGATTTGAGTTGGCAATAATAAATAATAATAATTCCTTTCTTTATATACCGCTCACAGATTGCCAAATCAGTCAATAGCATTGTTATGTGCTCTATGATATGTTATTTCTTGATTGACCGATGTTCCCACACTTAAGTTTTTAGAGGATCTCCTTTGTATAATTTCCATTCAAGGAAATTTACCATTAAAATTCAGCATGATAAACCAGGGACACTTACTCGTAGATCCAGGCACTCTGACTGTGGTAATTTTGTTATATTGTATATTATATATAGTGTTATATATAATGGCGCCATTTACTACTATGATCAACTTTTAAAAATTATGAATCTGAGGGCTCAGCACATATAAGAAGATTACCACAGTCCCAGTGCCTGGATCTATGAGAAAGTGTCCCTGGTTTATTATGCTGGATTTTGATGGTAGATTTCCTTCAAAGTTCCTGACGCAGATGCATTTTACAACATTTTGCCATTATATAGACTTATCATCAAGTCTTATCTGTATGAATAATTATGGTGGTGAGGCAGTAATTTGTCAAGAAGGAAAGTTGACTCTGAAACTGAAATCTGTGTGTGGATAGAAACTTCTTACAGAGACTGCCCATGTCTCCCCGTGCCCCCGGAGCTTGGCAGCTCCTCTCACCTTGCCATTCTCCTTGCTCCAGCGCGCGTGTCCCCGCCTCCTAGGGCGCATGCTGACCATCTAAGATTTAATGGGCCAGTGCACCAATGATTGGTGTTGGCTGACCGCCTTCCCTGTTAAATTCCCGGACCCTTCCTGTGTCCCCTGCTGGATCTTTGTGCCTCAGCCATCTGAGAAAGCTTGTTCCCTATGCCCTTAGCTTGTGAATTCCCGTTGTGACCCTTTTTCGTGCCGCGATTCACTGAGATCGTGGTGCATTTAAGTGCATTGTTAAATTCTGCACTCAGTCCGAATCAGTTGTCTGATGGCACACTTCTCAGAGAAGCAAGCAGAGATTCGACCTCCACACCGTCCTTACAACTGTCCCATTGAACTGCTACTGGGCGCATCACCTTCACGAGGTCGGGTATACCCATTGTCTGTGCCGGAAACAGAGGCTATGTCGGCCTACATCAAGGATAATTTGCAGTAGGGGTTCATCTGCAAGTCCTCTTCTCCTGCTATTACTGGACTCTTTCTTTGTGGCAAAGAAAGACGGGTCTCTCCATCCATGCATCGATTATCATGGGCTTAATAAAGTTACGATCAAGAACCGTTACCCACTACCCTCGATTACGGAACTCTTCGACCGCCTCCGAGAAGCCAAGGTCTTCACAAAATTAAACCTCCGAGGTGCATATAAACTCATCCGCATCCATGAAGGCGATGAATGGAAGACCGCCTTCAACATTCAGGATGGGCACTCAGTTCTCCAGTGGCCTCGCCCAGTAGTATTTTATGCTATAGAGAGATAACTGGGTTTCGCCAATTACTACTGGCAGTTTATACCACACTTTTCCACCCTTCTGTCTCCCATTGTGGTGCTGACCAAGAAGAACGCCAATCCTAAACTCTGGCCACTGGCGGCTGAAGAAGCTTTCTCTATGCTGAAGTCTTTGCCTCTGCCCCAGTTCTCACACAGCCTGATACGAAGAAGCCATTCCAGCTGGTTGTTGACACCTCCTCAGCAGGAGCTGGAGCGGTGCTCACACAGAAAGGGCCTAAAGTCCGAAGTCTCACCTGTGGATTCTTCTCTAAGACCTTCTCTGCTGCAGAGTGAAATTACTCCATAGGAGACCAAGAACTATTAGCCATTAAACTTGCCCTGGAGGAGTGCCACTATCTTCTTGAAGGAGCTATATATGGATCACAAAAACCTCCTATATCTCCAGACCGCTCAGTGCCTCAATGGTCACTCATCTTTTCTCGCTTTGATTTCCGGATCCACTACCGTCCGGCAGAAAAGAACATCAGGGCTAATGCCTCACTAATGACTCTGATGTTATTGGGGCAAAATAGGCTAAACTGGTTTGGCTGAGTAAGATGCTTGTGACTAGGGTCCGGAAGTAAAATTTCCCTTCACGTAGACTGCCATTTAAGGCCGCCGCGTAGGCGTGTGGAGACTTATAGCCATTTACCCTCCACTAGGGGATTCTGGAAAAATGTGCAAATAAATTTACATTTAGGATATTCTCACAGGGAACCTGTTGTTGTTTTTTGTTCCCAATTATTCCATAATAAAAAGAGAACCTTTGTTCTCTTACCACAGTTTTCTGGAGTAAAAGGCATGAAAAAGTTATGCCAGATGAAAATAAGGCGGGACACCTCGGCTGGGCAAATTTACTATAGCTGTGTCAGAATCCTGGTGCAGGTTATAGCTGCATTCTATGGCAGGCAGGACCTAGCATTGATTTCATCTCATGGCCAGAGCCTCTGAGTATATCAAGCGCTTTGAGCTCTGGCAGGGTAAAGATCATGGATGAGATGCAATGCATGTCCATTCTGAGAAATTTGTTTTTTCGAATGTGCTGTTAGTATTAAAATAAGCCTCTTATAGTTGCTGATTTTTACAGAATGTAAAATTCCTGTATTTGAATTGTGTATTTTTTACACATAAAATATATTATTATTTGGGGTCTAGATCCATAATTGAATTTAATAGATCATATCTCTGGGGTATTAGTATCAGGTAATGACATAATTATCTGTTTTAAAACAATTAATATTTTTTTAACTTGAAATGCTTGATTCGAATCTTGGCTATTTTTACAATTAATGTTTGAAAGCAGGGATAGGCCATCGGCTTTACTGCTTAGTCTGCGCTCATATTTCTCTATAATTATGTTTTATATATTTATATTTCACAATACAGCTATGTTATATTGTCCTCAGCTCTCATTAGAAATCCACTTCATGCTTCTTCTCAGTGCATGTAAGTGCTTGATCTTGCAACACATTTAGTTTTTTAACACCCCCCGATTTCTGTTGCATGAAAGCCGATGCGATTGCACCAATATCCAATCACGTGCGCCAAAATCCCTGAAAAATTCGGGAAACCCGACAAAAGTGCGCCCGTGGAGCCCTTAGTAAATGAGCCCCAGTGTGCTTTGGTAATGGCTCCTCCTTTTAACTCCATACTTTCCAGGGACTGACATTAGTAGTGAGACTATTGTGTGGAGACTTATAGCCATGGATGCTACACTAGGGGATTCTGGGAAAATATGCAAATAAGATCACATTTCTCTCACAGTATCAAGTAATGACATTATTATCTGTTTTAAAACAATTTATATGAATAAGTCTTTTATGTCAACTGCATATTTTTATAACCCAAAAAACTTTTTTTTCTTGCTATTGGATTTTTTCTTGAGGAGTTGTAAGCAATCTTTCCTTTTCATCTAAAAATAGATCTCAAACCTGACTAGTTCAGGTCAAGTAACAAACATGATCGCACACAAGTGCTTTCTGGAAAATAACAAAGGTTCAGCTCTTACATCCACAGTATTCCAGGTGTAGAGAAAGACAGAAACAGTTGACATGAAGAAGACCCTTGGATCAGAAATCTTTGTGTGGCCTACTTCTTGATGACATTGTACCACTGTACTGGTGTTTAATAAGCTGCTGTTAAAACTACATTGAACCTTATTCTAAAATAAATATAAATACTTGAAACATCCCATTTTTCTTACTTTAAAGCATTGCTACACATTTGAAACTATTTTTCAATTTCAAAATGAATACAGCAGGTAAAAATATTAATAAAAATATATTTTGTCATAAACTTCATTACGTAATCGCTCGGGGTGGTACAGTGGGTCTACTATCCCTGATCCTAGAGTCCTACGAGTTTCTGCTGCCATTACATAAAAGTGTATTCGGGTTAACAAACAGTATCAACCACCACATTTGACCCCACTTTATGTTTATGTTCTGGTCCTGGCACCTTGAAGTTGCAGCAAACTCTTTTAATTCTTCAATTCAGAATAACAAACATGCGGTAATATCATTAAGAAACAACACTTTTCAGCTCATCTATGACAAAGGCTCAGGTGAGCAGAAACGCATCCTGTCTTGATGCTATAATGCTATTTTATTGTAACCCCAGACAGAATTTATTTTGGACCGGGTTACATACAAGATAGGGTCTGTAGGTTTGTTCTTAAATTGGATTTGTATGTAAGTCGGAACTGTATATTTTATCATTGTAATCCCAATGATTGTCTCTGTCTCTGCGACAATTGGATTGTAAAAATGTTGGGTTGTCATAAGAATCAATATTAACACTAAATCTTCATTACAGACACCTGTGATAACTGTTACAGCTGTTTATTGTAGCCTAGGACTAAAGTACAATAAATTACCAATATCCAGAGGTCCGTTTGTAACTAGGGGTCGTATGTAAGTCAGGTGTTCTTAAGTAGGGGACCGCCTGTATTGGAGCTGTTTATTGTAGCCTAAGGCTAAAGTACAGTAAATTACCAACATCCAGAGGTCAATTTGTAACTAGCGGTCGTCTGTAAGTCAGGTGTTTTCTTAAGTAGGGGACCGCCTGTATAGAAAAAGGTTGTTTTAAAAATATATCTAATACTGATCTGTCTATCCGTCCCTTGCTTTTTTTCTCTCTATCTGTCTATCTATAAATATATATATATATATATAGTAAATTTATCACAAAGCTACTTTCCTAATTAATCTTTTTCTCTTCATCTTGACAACTTTTAGCTCAGTAGATTTTGCTTCATTAGTCCTTTAAATCTGCTAAAACAACATCTTAGAAAGAAAAAAAAGTAAGACCCATCAGAACGGTGTATTACCCAATGTCTGGGGAACAATTAATACATGATTTTCCAACAAAACTGTTTTTAAGTGGACATAGCATATTTAACTGTATAGTTTGTGGCACACAAAATGGAAATGCAATAAAACCTACTGGGAATACACATTTAACCTAGCACTGAGCAGATTCTTAATAACTCACTTGAGGGATAATCGCTAGTGAATTATCATTTATTTAACTCATGGGGATACTCAGTGTGTTCTCTCTAAATGTTGCTAATGAAATTCTTTCAATCTCTAACAATGCGAAAAGTAGGCTATAACCAGCTACAGGGCAGTTTTACAACGAGGATAATGTACATTTAATATGTATACTCTTATTGATCTCAAAAGCAGAGTTATTCTTGCTGTTCAGCGAGTATAATATTATTATGCCCTCTTAAAATAACCAAATTCTGATAAACAACCCATGTAAAGTGAAGCATAAAATTCAGGATTCACGGATAGAGTATCATGTGGCATTGCGGCAATTAAACACGTTATATAGCTGAAGCGAGAGATTGTTAGACCTTATTATTGCTCTGTTTAAGTAGGACAATCTAGCAGTACGTGCAGATTTCTGTTTTAAAGCAAGGTTCGGGTTATTCCAACTGTAATTAACCTCAATTGTCCTTTTCTACTGTAGACATCATTTTTTGCTATACAGTTTATTCACAATTGGAGCTTAAAGGAAATCTACCACCAGGATGAAGGATTGTAAACCAGGCACACAGACATACCGGTGTGTGCCCCCTCTAGCAGGATCCCCTCTTTATTTAACTCCTTATACCCTGCTTTTTACAAAAATAGGCTTTATAAAATTATGCAAATGAGCCTGAGAAGATCCAGGCTCCATAGCTGTTATTTGAGGCTGGAGCCCCTCAAGTTAATTTACATAATTTTTAAAGCTTTTTTTTTTGTACACACGGGCAGAAGAAGCTAAAAGAAGAGCAGATCCTACCAGAGGAGCACACACCAGCATATAAGTGTGCTTTACAATCCTTTATTATGGTGGCAGTTTCCTTTTCGTTTTCGTTTTTTCATCCAGACCAATTGATTGTATTTTACATTTTTTCTTTTAATTATTTTTGATATAGTATTGTACCCATGTTATAATATTTGACTTATATACTATCATAATTTAATATGTCTTTAAAAAATGAATTCAATTATATAAGAAAATTGGCTAAAATTAGAAGGCGGATACTGCTAGCGGCAAAAGGCATCCATAGAAGGAGGACATTTATCATACACCGGCGTTCCAGCACCAGCATATGACAAAGTCCCTGCACCTCTGGCACTGCTGGATACCTGTCGAAAAATACCCCCACCAAATATGTTCCCCCTAATCCTGTTCCCAGCCCCTTTATATTTATTACATTTTTATTAAAATAGAGCTGCCGACTCTATGTGATGCGGTGCGCTGACAGCGGCTGCAGAGGGGCTTATTCACAGCGCCGGTTGAATATTTGGCCGGCGCTGTGAATAAGCCACTGCCAGCGCGCCCCATCGTATAGAGCCAGCAGCGATTGCGCAATACATGCGCTGCTGCTAGCGATTCTTACAGGTCCCTGACTGACAGGAGGGGGGTGTTGGCCGGCCCCCTCATGAAAACGGCCGACTGCCAGGGGACCTGTACCACGATCTGACCTCTTATTTTGTAAGAGGTCGGATCAATTAAAACTAAGTTTACACACACAAATTTTAATAAAAATTGAATAAGTATAAAGGGGCTGGGGACAGGATTAGGGGGAATATATTTGGTGGGGGTATTTTTCAGGGGTGACACGTCCTTTTTAAGACCTCTTGATGTATCCGGTGGCTAGCCGTTTATAATTCTAGTATTGTGTAATTAATCACCACGAGTGTGCAGACGTGGGGAATACAAGCAGTAGGAGTCTACCAGCAGTTTGGACCATACAAAGCAACGGCGTTAGGTATAAGCCCTGGAGAGCTGTGCAACCATAAAAATATGTGTTGTTAGTAGCAGCAGCAGGGCAGCAAAAGACATTAACTGAATCATAGCTGGATTTGGTGCAGTGGAGTGCACTCCGTTTGTGCTCTCAGCCCCTCCAGTTTACGCTGAGGCTTCTGGTTAGATATTGCAGCAGAGGGAGTGGCTGTGGAAAAATTTGAATACAGAGCAAAGAACACAACTATTTAAGGACATCCCCAGTGCTACAAATCTCAGAATATAAATGCATTTTTCACAGTCCTTTGTGGGGTCAAAACTGCTTGTAGATTCACTTTAAGACGGGGTAAAAACTCCCTCCTCTATAATACAGGGTTTTGATAGTCAAATATTCTTGTAGAATTTTCTGTCTTGGAGGGTTAGAAAGAGGGTCAGATGCTTTTTAATATATGTACTAGGATCGAACCCAAAATGTCCTTTACACCTTTTCATGTAGCATGAAAGACTAAAACTGTGCATATTATAGTTATTAAAGGAAATCTACCATAAAAATCAAGCATGGCAACCCAGGGACACTTACTCATAGATCCCGGCACAGTGACTGTGGTAATCTTCTGATATTTATTATGCATGACCTCCCTTATTCTGAAAACAACTTTATTCATTATGCTAATGAGCTCAAAAGGGAGCACTTCCCCCTCCCACTGTCTGCTGAAACTTCCTCTGCTGCAACAATTTTACATAAGGCAGAGGGAGGGGGAAAGTGCTGAGGGAGCAGGGGGAGAGCGGAGATAGTGTTAAAACACATAAAGCTGCAGCACAGAGGGGGTCTGGTGCCGCCTTCAGGAATCCTACTGGGCATTCGCATAATTTCAAAAGTTGATTTTAGAAGGAAGGAGGCCATGGATAACAAATTTACCAGTGTTGGTGCCTATGAGTAAGTGTCCCTGGTTTCTCATAAAAGATTTTTGATGGTAGATTTCCCTTAAATTTCATTTTACATAGATAGACCGTAATGTTTGGAAATTCTCTGTCCCTCCTTTTATCCCCTCACTTTATACAGGCTACGCCTTTGTATGTGGCTAATGTTTTGTATATCCCTTACCATAATTTATCAAACACTTAAATTAGTTTTTTGTCCCTTCTTTCCCTGCGCATAGATTTTGCCATTTTACGGTTAAACATATAGACACATTTTGCCTTTTTTTTTAAATAAATGATCCGTTCGCACATTACAAGTTTCCCTGAAGAAATGTCGATTTAAATGCATATTCTTATCCTGGATTTTTTTTTTCCGTACCCCATGCAATGCACAAATGTATGTAACATGCAAAGAAAAGCCTTGTGGAATTGAATAGTTGAAAAATTATAGTGGATAGAGACAAAAGAAAGAGACAGAACAAAGGTTTTTAAAGATTCTAAATCACACACAAAACATTTGTTCTGCTCCAGCTCTTTGTGAACTAATTGGCTCTCCTGGAGGGACAGGTAATTGTACTAGCCTACATAAGCTGTCCTGAAGCTCCCTTGGAAAGCTCCAGTAAGCTCCCAGTGTTAGCAGCCATCAAGGATTTCACAGGTCAGTCATTGGATCGATACAGCTAAAAGCAGCAGGGACTGTAATGTCGACAGCAGGTTTTTAAAAAAAAAAAAAAAAAACAGTGCAAGTGCAGGTTTGTTCCCCTTCGTACAGCCATTGAAGACAGCTTAATTAACCCTTGGAAAATACAATTTATCCAAAGGCTCGCAGGGTCTGTTTTTGGCCTTATTGGTGAAGTGATAGCAGAGATAGTTGGCAGCTCCATATTCCCATCTTCCCATTACTGCTCCTGTACAAGGCAAGAAGCATTATTAAAGGTGGATGTGTTTAGGAGTCCAAAGTGCATGTGACAGAAGGCACCTGCGGAAGGTGTTACAACTCACATGTGATTTCGGCAGGAGCTTGGCCCAGCAAGAACACTGATCTCTTACACCGAATGCTAGGTGTCTGAGGGCATACTGGAGCGCAGCACACAAACGCATCTGGCCTGGTTTCTGGGCGCATGTTCATTAAATATCACGAGCTGCTTTCCACTGAATCTTGCTCGTCCATTTGCTCTAATATATACAGACAGTCCCCAGTGTACGTACAGGATAGATATATTTTATAATTGTAACCCCAGAAAAAATAATTTTTTTTGGATTTAAAAAATGTTGGATCGGGAACAAGCCGCCAGTGTTTTGCATTAAATTAACGCAAAACAACATACGAAGTGTGACCGCTGTGCTACGGTACGGCATTGTCTTGTGAATGTAGCCTAAGGGTGATGACACATGTACCGCTTTGTCTGAGTTTGCAAACGATTGCATCAGCATTTCTATGGAAACGTCTGCGATCAGGAACGAGCCGCCGGGGTTTTGCATTAAATTAACGCAAAACACCTGCGGCTCATTCCCAATTGCAGACGTTTCCATTGAAACGCCGATCCAGTCGGGCCGCCGCCTGCCCCGGCGGGTGCGGTTTGTTTGAGTTTGCAAACGCAGACAAAGTGGTACATGTGTCATCAGCCTTAGGGGTGATGCCACACGTGGCGTTCTTGGTCTGTTTTTAAGCATGTGTTTTCAGTCTGTTTAAAAACGCATGCTACTCCAGATCTGACTGTGGGTGGTGGCACACGTTAGCATTTTGAACCCGTTTTTAAGCAAGTCTGTTGAAAACGCATCCTTTTTTTACCGTTTTTCTCCATTTTCCAATTATCTTAATTAAGATGATTGGGAAAAACTGTCAAAAATTGATGCGTTTGTCAAAAATGCATGCGTTTTTTAACAGACTGCTTATAAATGGCCAAAAAGCAGGTTCAAAACGCCACGTGTGCCACCACCGTAAGGGTGATGCCGCACGTGGCATTTTTTGGTCTGTTTTTAATCATGTGTTTTCAGTCCTTTTAAAAACTGATGCCTTTTCAGTTATTTAAAAAACGCATCCATTTTTTACCGTTTACCATGCGTTTGGCTGCTTTGAGCCTGTTTATCTTAATAGATTTCTTAATAGATAAACAGGTTCAAGGCAGCCAAACGCATGGTAAACGGTAAAAAACAGATGCGCTTTTTAAATAACTGAAAAGGCATCCGTTTTTGACTGTTTACCATACGTTTGGCTGCTTACAACCTGTTTATCTATTGGAAAAAAGTGGAAAAAATTGGAAAAAAGTGACAAAAATGGTCTAAAAAGGATGCGTTTTAAAAATGCATGCATTTTTAAATGGACTGCTGAAAAACGGACCAAAGACGCCACAAAGTGGCATCACCCAAAGTTTCAAAATGCACGGCAACAGCTGAAGAGAGATTTGCCTAATGTAATAGCTGTTAACATTAGCGTTTGCAAAACACAATATTTAATATTATAATATTTATTTGTTGTGTTAACCTTGTGTTAACATATGTTTGCTAACACACTGTTAATACATGTCTCAACGCATACGCTTTGTAAATGCTAATGTTAACGGCTATTTAATTAGTTGAATTTCTACTCAGCTGTTGCAATGCATTTTGAAATGCATGCTTTAAATACAGTGATAAAATGTACCCTGAGACCTTGTTCACACGGTGCATTGCATTTTATGTTTTTGATTTTTGAAATGCAATGTAACCTCAGCATGTGATCAAGACTGAAGCCTTTAGAATGCTTAAAAAAAAAACACAACGCAAAACATCGGGGCACATTTACTAAGGGACCGCGGACCGCATTTCCGTCCTGTTTCCTGACTATTTCGGTTTTACGCCACATTTAACAGGGGTTTTTGGTGCAAGCGGTCGGATTTTGGCACAATCATGCCGACTTTCATGCGACACAATGCACCTCGGGGATCACGCAGGGACTGGACAAGTAAATGTGCCCAATCACGTGAAAGTGGCCTGATGCCAGATGTTTCACACTGGTACAGATAGGATAGCGTCGTTGGGAGACATACCTTGATGTCTCTGTAGTTGTGCTTATGCTTAGATGTTTTGCTAGTGTTGAACAGACCCCTAATATATCATGAACTTCATTTAGAAACACATAGGCAGAGATTTGTAGGTGTTCTATGCCAGTTTTATCACACCTTGTACACCTGAAAGCTATGATTTTTGTGCTATGCTTGATGTAGACACATGGAACTGCAAGGTCTACCCCCTGTATGCTAGGTGACTATGGAGGGGTAGGTACCGTGCAGTGGTCTATCATGGGGCGTTGCTGCTGCACAGGTGCAGGTTATGGGGCTATTCTTCTCTGTGCTGCCGGCTGTCTGAATTTATCAGGAGGAGGAGCTTCCTGATAGATCCGGCAAGTGTCAGGGGGCAGGGCCAGCATCATAAGATCATATGATAAATGTGCCCCAATATCTTTTGTGTTCAGTTATGAAAAAATTGAAATTGAATTTCTAAATTCTCCACTTTTCAGTCATATCACCCAAATAACTTCATATCTAACATTTGCCAAATGCTTTCTGTTGGCATGGTTTTTTAAGCATCCACTTATTTTTCTAGAATGTTAGGAGCCTTAAAATTTGGGTACGATTTAAAAAAATTTTTGGAAAGTTGCCAAAAGCTATATTTAGATGCACCTGCTCAGCTTCCAAGTGACTGTAAGAGGCCTACATATTAGTAAAACCCTATAAAATGCCCCATTATGGAAACTACACCCCTCAATTTATGAAAAACAACTTTTAAGAAGTATGTCACCCTTTATGTGTTAAAACAAAGTGGAGGTGTGATCTAGAAATTGTAATTTTTTGGACAATACATTCATTTTGGCTGAAAAATTTAATGTACTGCTTGACCATCGCGTATAAGGGGTTAGATTGTGCGTTTTAGAGTGTAGTGTCAGCTGTAATATACAGCTAACACCCGCTGCTTCAGATACCAGCTTCCCTTGTGAATCATTGCCAAAAGCCTGACATAATAGTACGTCTGGTTGTGGGAAGCACTTTCCTGCATGGATGTACTATTAATGGGAATGGGTTAATGTAGCATTAATATATGCCTAAAAATAGTCCTTTTTGTTGTTTTATAGGGTTTAAGGTGAAGATGTGGTCATGGGACAATTAAATTCCCCTACCCATTCTCTCACCTGTTTTAAATAACATGTTAAACGTTGTGCTGTGAGACCTTGAGAAAGACATATCTGTTGAAACGCGCAGGTCAGATGATATCTTATGTGTACCAGTGTGAAACTGTGGTTTTAATGTGTCTACAATAGAGGATGGGATTTTAAAAGGTAACCCTGATGTGCTGGACTTCCTTGCTCTTAACTTCAAATGTTGTTCCATATCCGCAGAATCTTGCATTCTTCTCCATGCAATACTATGGTTTCACCAGATATTTGTCAATCAAAATGCTCAGCTATCTCAGCCATTTCCATTTACTGTCTATGAAAGTGTAGAAGATAGCTGAGAAATGTGCTTTGCAATTTCCAATGCGTCCATAATATGGTGGTCTGTTCTTGCTCAAGTATCAGATTAGGATAGGAGATGCTGGGCCGGCGATATGCCATGGCAATCCCAGCACTCTCAAGGGCTTCCATTCTATAAAGGCCCCCAGCCTACATGAGGGGGGGCAGCAGAATGGTCGTTTGTGTCCATGACTCGGGACGCCGTCTGAGTCACCTACCATGATTACAGTCCAGCAGAGCAGCGCAGACAAGACCTGTGTGTCTCTGTATTCTGTGAAGGACCCAGGCAGCTTGTGATGACATCATCAGGAGAAGATATAACAGCGGCGCTGGAGCAGGGAGGTAAAGGTTTTATTATTTTGTTCATTGCTCATATTTAAAACTTGGGGGAGGCTGTGTATAAATAGATTGTGTGTGTGTGTGTTGCTTACAAATAGGCATTTGGAGAGGGTCTGTAAATAGACTTGGGGCTATAGGGGGCTGAATATAGACTGGAGGTTATGGGTGGCTGTATATAGACTGGTGGATGGGGGGTCTGTATATAGACTGGTGGGTGGGGGGCTGTATATAGGCTGGGGGGCTGTATATAGGCTGCGGGGTTGTATAGAGACTACGGACTCAAAGGGGGTTGTATAGGGACTAGGGGGATTGTATTGAAACAGGAGTCTGGATGGGTTGTTTAGAGACTGGGGGTTGCCTAGAGACAGGGGACTGGCACAGCATAAGATTGTCTTGTCAAAGCTTTACCTTACAAAACACTTCTGATAAATCTCACCCATTGCCCCCATTCCATATTACACTGAAGACGACAGCTGAAATCTCTGCCTGGTCTAACCTTGCAAAGATTCATTCTGGCAGTGTACTGCACCCTGGATATACAATACTAAGTGGCCATAGCGGCTTAGTATATCCAGCGTGCAGTACACTGGCAGAGGTTCAATACACCAGTCTAAATAAATAACTTTTACTTTATTGTGTTCTCTTGTATAGATTTATTTTAAATGTTATGTTTTAGTAACTGCGGTTTTCTTTTATAAAATGATAATTATGGCCATTTAAAGGTAATCTGTCACTGACTTCAACCATGCAACCATATACACAGTGTTAGGCAGCAACTATAAAGAGTGATTTGGTTGAATCTTAGTGTAGGATGTTAGTAGTAGCATTCCTATGGGAAATGAATTGCAAGATGAGAATGTCCTCACTCTGCTGTGCTCTGAGCTCTGTGCATTTAACTACTATGCAAGATCATGTCACAGGGAATTATGTTACAAAAATGGTTTTCTTATTAGCTGATGCTAACAAGACATTGGGGTGTCTTTACTGCAGTCTTTAGTGCAGTCGAAACTGCACAAAAAGTGCTATTTCTGCGTGTAATGAAATGTGCGGCGATTCACTAAGATCGTGCGACCGAAATCATGAATCTGACGCTTTCCTGCACTGTCCCAACAGAGTTCACCATCTTTTTGTGGTGCACCTTTAACATAGAGGGGGTCATTTACTAAGGGCCCAATTCGCATTTTCCCGACGTGTTACCCGAATATTTCCGATTTGCGCCGATTTCCCCTGAATTGCCCCGGGATTTTGGCACACGCGATCGGATTGTGGCGCATCGGCGCTGGCATGCACGCGACGGAAATCGGGGGCGTGGCCGAACGAAAACCCGACGCATTCGGAAAAACCGCCGCATTTAAAACAAAAAATCTGTCGCGAAGCTTGCACTTACCTTCACTCAACCCGAGCCGATGAACTCCAGCGCGTTCCGATGCTTTTCAGCGCAGCAGCGCCACCTGGTGGACGGTGGAGGAATTACCTTAATAAATCCCGGCCGGACCCGAATCCAGCGCAGAGAACGCGCCGCTGGATCACGAATGGACCGGGTAAGTAAATCTGCCCCAGAGCGTGCGACACAATTTGCAAGTTAAATAGAGCGCTCAGTCCGAATCAGTTGGACTGACCGACAGCACGGCCCCTAATTTGTGTCCCATGGAGGCCAGCACAAATGCACCACAAAAATGGGTCGCATGCAACACAATAGTGGCGCAGACACTTCTTAAATACCTGTGCAAGACGTTTTAGAAGAATGTGCACAGTCCGACAAAAGTGCACAGCACGACCCTTAGTAAATGTGCCCCATTTTGCTTAAAAAAAGTTACTTCAGAATCTGCAACTAAAAAACAAGAAACTTTACAACATATCTCATCACAGAAAAGTGTTTCCCCATTTACTTTGCTCCTATCAATTTCCCTCCTTTCCTCCTTAGCTGTTTTTTACTCTGAAATCTCTGCTGAATTCCCTCTTGCTAGCAGAACCTCAATGGGTTATGCAATCACATGAAACTTGTATGAATAAGAGAGGGGGGAGAGTGAGTCACAGCTACCGTGTACCCACCCACGCGAGACTTCAAAGAGAAGAGCTGCTAGAATCTAGACATTACAAGTCACATGCTGACCACTTATATTTAACATCAGTTTTTCTAACAAATATGCATATATACATTTTTATTGTCATGGTTGCGTGGTATGTTACCGCTTATTATTATCTCTATTTCAGTTGATTTGCTTTTCTTTAGCATATCAGTAAGGACAATAGTCCACCATTGCTGAAATTAAATAGACATTGATCTCTATGTTCCCTGAGGTTTGAATAAATATGATCCTAAACTGTACAATACATCAAATATAAGTGGAATCTCATTATGGAAAAAAAGTAACAGTAGCTTTATCACAATACAAATGTCTTAATTAATGACTGGAATCAATATCTTTCAGGAAAATATCTGGTCCTTATTGATCGGAAGTGATCAACCGTTATGCCCTGGAAACAATCTCCAATAATATGGTATAATTTTACAAAAATGAATGGCATAGATCAAATATTGTGTCCGGACACCCAACAGGGAATATTACCTATCATCAACACACCCTAAGGATCAATAGAAAAGCCTAAGATAAGCCTAAGACGGGCATCTATAGAGACGGCCATCTATAAAGACGGGCATAACGTTTGATCACTTCCGATCCCTGACTAGCCATGGCTAGTTGCTAGGGGCATTCATTTGCCAGATTGGCTGTTTGGCTGCAATTACAGGATTACGTCCGGGTCAGTTGGACAAACCCGAATGCTGAACCTGGACTTTGGGTCCACTCATCTCCATATGTGACCAATGAACGTGACGTCACTCAATGGTCAAAATCATTGATATTTATTAGCTATCCTGAGGATAATTGATCAATAAAAGGATCCTGGAATATTCTTTTGAGACTGCCATACTCGGTATAACTTGGAATACCCCTTTGAGTCTACCATAAAATTAGTAAGAAAGAAATGAAGTAGATGTTATAAAGAATAGTGATTAGGAAGAGAAAAAAAGAGATAATGGAAAGAGTGACAAATGTATTGGAAGGGGCAGATCTGATTCTGAAATAAAAAGGTTCCACCAATGGAGAGTGAAGGAAACATATTTATCTAAGTAGATACATGTTAATTACTTTTAGTCATATTTCTCAGTCAATGTATTGAAAATGGAAAGTGATTATAAATAGAGGGATACCTAATCTGCATCCAGGGAATTATTGGAAATGGAAGCAATAATGGAGAGAAGACTAATTACATAATTCTAGCTCCTTATTAAGACCAACTGGGAAAACACAGATGGATCCGGATATGTTCTTGTTGGCAGGGTTTACTGAATATCTCTTTGGGGTATAGATTTTAGAATGTTCTACAACCTTATCACTTTGAAATAGATGGGCTGACCTTCATGTTTTATGATTAAAGACTCTCGCTTTTAAGTAGATTATAACTATGATTCTAGCTAGAAGATTTCAGGAGATGTAAATCTACCATACATTATAAGTTGGGATAAAGACCCTGTTCTCAATCCTTTGCAATACTATTGTTATCTATAAGTTGTTACCAGTGTCCGTGGGCCTGGACTCTAATCAAATACTGGACACCAAAAATAAGGTCGAAGACAATCGACAGTCTGATAATGGTTGTTACCATAAAACCATAAAATGTTTAGTATTAAAGAGAGTACATGTAGTCCACGGGTTACAGGATAGGTTCTTTAGGTTTAACTGGTATATTT
Organism: Engystomops pustulosus; assembly: GCA_019512145.1. Taxonomy (NCBI): domain Eukaryota; kingdom Metazoa; phylum Chordata; class Amphibia; order Anura; family Leptodactylidae; genus Engystomops; species Engystomops pustulosus. The sequence continues at coordinate 34,353 of WNYA01001263.1, read as the reverse complement.
TATAATTGTACCTCCAGATAAAGATTTTTTGTCCATATGACAATTGAATTTTCAAAATCTTGTGCTATCATAGGAACAATGATTATCAATAAAGCTTCAATACAGACACTTTACAGCTGAACATTGCATGCTGGGATTAAAGTAAAGCATCCAGAAAGCTTCAGGCAGGGGCCTAACTTGAGGGGGTGCAGAGGGTGTGGCCGCAACTGGGCCCAAGAAGCTTAGGGGGCCCATAAGGTCTAATTTTCCCATATGAGAAGACTAGTACTATAAAGAGTTTGGGGCTGGACACAGACTTTGCACTGGGGCCCATCAGCTTCAAGTTACGCCACTGGCTTCAGGAGGGGTGACAGGAGGCCAGGCTGTAACTAGAGGTCGTCTGTTAGTCGGGAGCCTATATATGAATTTCAGGATGGATTAATACAAAAGACAGGAGGTCCTTTTATGCCCAGTGTATACCACCAATAGTAGTAGCTTAGTATTTACAGAAAGGGAAGGGAAAAATTCTCTTCCCTTTCTGTAAATACTATTTATGGATTTCACCTTCAGGTCTCACCTAATTGCTTAGACGGTTGTGATAAGCTGAGTTTTACGGTATATAAGTGGTGGCTATGCCGATAGTAAAATTATTCTGGAGAAGAGTAACTAATCTGATTTTGAAATTACTGTTTAAGACATTGGGGGGCGATTTATCACCACCTTGTCTAGTGTCATATACTGATTTTTTTTTTTTAGTTTTTTTTAGAAAGAAAAGTCTCAGCAGAGCAAAAAAGTCTCAAAAAGTAGTACAAGAAACCAGACAAAGTGGTGATAACACCCCACGTGACTTTTCAGCTATACGTCTTCTTTCATAGGATTGTGAAAAAAATTCTAAATAAGACATACTGGCATTCTAACAAAAAATAATTAAAATACTCATTATTGAGGTGGCCCTGAAGCTCTACAGCCATGGGAATAAATAAACTAATGTATTATTTCTCTGCTACCACACCACTGTACATATTTTACATCACAAGGCCCATTATACACTAGATGTGACATATATGATGTCATGACGATCTAGGAGGCCAACAATACATATACAACACACCACAGTTTAAAGATATGTTACTCATTGCATATTGATGTCATTCTAATTGATACTCCTTGAGATGTCACAGTTTATAAGGATAAATACCGTAAGTGTGGGCGATTACTGCATCCCCTAAAGAGCTCAGAGAGAATCCCACGGCTGTATAGCTATTTAGTACAGTCAATTAGTCATTTAGTACAGTAGTCAAATTTCCATTCCAGGTCATCCATTAGCATAGTGTCATCCACTTACATTAATAACATTTACTTCTTGGCAATCCATGACACTGAGTTCACATTTGGATGTCCCAATGAAGACAACTCGGTAGCACAGTTCTTACACCTTAGTGGGCAAGTATACAAGCGTGTACTGCTAGGTGACAAGCTACAACTCTCTGGTGATCTAATGAACAAATGATGTGTCTTTAAAGCACCAAAAGGCAACTATCTAGATGCTGATTCCAATGTGCATTTCCAGTTAAAGGATATCTACCACCAGGATTAAAGACTGTATGCAAATGAGCCTGGGGGGGTTCCAGGCTCCATTAACACCTATGGAGCCTGGAGCCCCTCAGGCTCATTTGCATACAGTCCTTCATCCTGGTGGTAGATGCCCTTTAAAGGAAATCTACCATCAAAATCAAGCACGATAAACCAAACATGATAAACTTTTTTCACATCCGTAGTTGTACAGATGCCTTTAAGCCATTGTTTTCTATGGGTATTTTAAAATTGGCAGATGATTCAGAAGGCAGATAAATGCAGAAGAGGCTATTGGAACGGGTCACCAGCTAAAAATTACATTCCCGGTGACAGGTTTGCTTTAAGGAAGAGCAGAGTGGCAAAGGTGACCTCACTGGCCTCCAAAGGATAGTCATCTTTTACACCAGTTTCCTGGAGCTATCCTCTTTCATGATTTATGTGCATCCTACACTGGTGGTACCGAGATCAGTTGTATCTTAAAATAATAGTACAATTACACTGAATTTAATAACAAGTAATATCAAGGCAAAACAGAAATCTGACAATGTCATTTACGTGTTACCATACAAGTGCCGGTGCTTGTGGTTAAGCCAGATGGCACTGCAGTATAACATCTTAAATTCTGTCAAAAACAGAAAACAAACTTCTCTGAAGAAAAAAATAACATCAGATATAAAGACAAAGTCACAAATGACCACAGGGTCATGACTCAATCATGTTGTATAAACAAAATGCTCTCACTGAGGAAAAGAACTAAAAACCTGACTGCAGAGATCTGAATAATTTATTACTAAGGTTGAAGCTATTTTCAAACATTTAGGTTAGAATAAATTTGTGGATTTGAATTCTTTGATGGATATATGGGGATTTTACACAGGCTCTGAAAGATAAACTCAGCCCAGAATAATTAATGTTATTAGGAAACACATTCTGTAAACAAGGAAAAGTGTGATACAGAAATGTTTTATATCAATACGAGATAATGTGATATTTGTTCATAATGACCATAGTCTAATTTACAGAAATGTGTGAGTAATGAATCTGTCCAGCAACAGCGCAACCACAACCAGCCTTGATGCAAGCTGTCAGACTGGGTAAGTGGTGGCGAACTCCCCCTGTGATGTCCCTGTGACTGCAGCAGACAAAACGGCCCTGACAAGTGCGAACCCGCTATCAGGCACCTTTTTAACGGTCCCTGAGTGACCCTACAAGGTGACAGAGAAGACTTACTTTGTCTGGCAGCTGCTGGATGGAGGAGCTGATAGGTAACTGGAACACTGAGATAGACCAGTGTTCACACTAATCTGCAGAAAAGCCAGAACCAAACAAACCTAGGATAACACAATATGGGGTTGTTGGGGGATTATTGTGTGAAACTCTAGAGACAATAACCTACTCACAACAAGCTGATCAATGAGGGTCCGACTTCTGTAACCCCACAGATCAAAGCAATCTCCTCCATGTTTCAGCGCGTTCCTAGGGTACTAGCCAGAAGTTTTAGTCGCCCCAGCCAGCCTGCAATATCAGACTCCAGGTACCATACCAAGCCATAAAATGCCCAGTTCTTCAATGGTAGCATTAGTGAAGAAGCTATTGATAAATCTTTTCCACTTCTTAAAAAATTTCCCGTCCCTACTATCCTATTTTGATCTAACTTCTATGCTTTCCAGAACGTCGAAGAACTTATATCGACACCAGGGTCAGAACGTCTGAGAACTTGAGGGTGGTTGGTTGTAATGATCTGGCTAGTGAAGCCTTTTTTGTTGCCAGGAGGAGGACATGTGGTGCCTTGGGAAAAGGGTCGTCTATGACGTCTAAATGGAACAATAGCAGTACTAGGTCATTTGGCAGGGATAAGTGGTACTTTTCCTGTACCACTTTCAGCACCTGGGTCCACAGGGATTGAGAGTGTGAACATGACCAGGTGCCTTGGTAAAAATATATCATAGGGATGTTACATTTGGGGCACAGTTCTCGAAAAGTTAGTAGTCTCAAAATCTCACAGTGCAGAAAGCCAAAAGCTACACTAATCCCCTTTGTCTTTCAGTGACTAAATAATACATTGTCCCTTCTTTGAGGGAATTCTAGATGGACCCATAGGGGCAGGTGCTTATTTGCTAGGAAAAGGAGGCGCAGCAGTTTCCTGCAGGCCTTCCATGTGGCTAGGGTGTCGGTCAAGAGCAGGCTACTTCTAAACAATTTGGGAATTTGACAAGGAGGGTATGTAGCAGGGTGGTAGGTAGTACCAAGCCTCCTTCCAGTTCTGTGTTGGAATAGAGGGATTTTCCTCTGATCCAGTCCAGCACATGCCGGAGAAGGCAGGCCGGATTGTACTTGTGCACATCTGGGAGGTTAATTCCGCCCTTATCTTTAGGGAGTTGCAATTTCCCTAGACCTATTCTGGGGCGTTTAGCAGACCAAATAAAGGAAGTGAAGGCGGAGTGCAGCCGGTTGATATCGAGAATCATGTTTATTAGATGCCCCTTAGCTAAGACTGAAAGGGGTAGTATCTCCCATTGTTTTAGTTTGGTTACAATTTTGCTGATAAGAGGGGGATAGTTAAGTTGATAAAAAGATTCCAGTATTCTGTCTATATGTATTCCAAGGTATTGTATGGAGCCCCGGGTGACTCTGACAGGCAGAGCTGCGTGGGACCAGGGTTCAGTCCGTTGGCAGGGGGGCTGGTCCAGTAGTTCACATTTGTCATCTAATTTACTCTTCATGTTTCCCCTGTCTTGGTTCTAAACTTGTAGAATGAATACTTTGTAGGTTCTTTGCGCCATTCAATATTTTTTTTTTTAATAAGAGGACATGGATTTTTTTTTTTTAATTTGCAAGCTAACCAAATTATGCTCATTACCGAGGTTTAACTTCCCAATCTCGTATATGGTTTTCTGCACATTATGGCCGTGTTATGAATCTCAGCCAGTGTAGCGTATAAACCATAGAAACAAGACTTTATTAGCATCTCAGTGGTTGTTTCAAATAACGACAAAACAGTTGCTCATTATTGCTCATTAGATTCATATTAGATTCATTTGCCATAGCGATACATCCTGTATCCATTCTCCACTGCAAAATAACTGATATGATATGACACCTGCGATATTTTAGTATTCATTAGATGTTAATAATACCAAAAGGACTGCATACTCTCACACAAGGTACACGGTTGTAAAATGCTCTCTTTCAGTTCGGTTTTGTTTGTGCTCGTTTATCATTACAACACAGTGAGAAATACACTTTTAGAACACACGTCGGAGAAAAAAAATATACATTTTAATCAAGAAAGAATTGTTGTAACAATGGCACAATTGCGTTCATAACACATCAGGGAAATTAACGTAGTATTTACAGATCCGTGTTCATCCTTGGAAAAAAAAACTGAATTATGTTATCTTATATTACACTAACTTCATTACCCTTGATTGCCATTAAATTGGTAATGAAATGAAGACCGAGAAAAAAAAAAACACACAATTTCAGAATCCTAGCTTACAAATTTCTAATGTGTTTTAAAGGCTGTATAGTGAATTTGCCAATAATAATGATAATTTTCTTGATTCCATTCACTGCCAAGTCAATTTATAATGTATAACTACTGCCGTAAGACTCAAGCTCAATCATGCTCACTGATGTAAAATGTATATCAATTATACATATCCACATGACATCTGTCATGCCCAATAACGTGTCGTTTTGTTGCTCAAACTGGTTGTGCACAAATTTAAATGTCGAAAATATTACGGCATATTTTTATAATTGTTTTAAAAAAAATTGGATGCTGAATTAAACATGAGGTAAGCACTGACCTACTGCAAAAAAATACATTAGCAGTAGTAATATTATGTATGTTCCTCTGTGCTTCTTATTCATTTCTATAAGCAAACATAAAAAATGTAACAGAACTGTAGATTTAAAAGTCATCCAATCATATTATATCTTACTTCTGTAAAGATATGGCTAATTTATGCCCTTAAAATGCAAAGTACTTTCCCATTTTTTGGATTATTGCAAACCAAAATTTCTTTTTTATAGGCATCTTTTTTTGTAAAAAAGAGTTTTAGAACATATTTACCGTGTTTTACAAAATTGTTAAATTTATATAGAATTTATTTTTACCAGATTTCACAATATTACAAACCAGTTATTTTCTGCAGTTTTTGCCATATCCCAAATAGCAGTATTAATATCTACAGTGATGTTTAGCCTAAAGCAGTTTGCAACATACCAAATTTGTGTATTTCTTATTACCTTTAATCGTTAAAGGGGTTGGCCACTTAAAAAAAAAACCTCTCTTATATTAGACATGTCTTTGCATGTGTAAATTACCTGTGTCTTTTCCTTCTTTGAAAGCTGCAGCCTTTCCCTGTTCCCAGCATGCTGCCCTCTGCATTGTTCTTACTGCTGCAGGTCATCACCTGACATCAAACTTTGTCTCTCCTCACACTATTGCATAAAACTCGGACATGGAAAGAAAGGACCACAGGGGGCCTATACACAGTACAAAATTAAGAAGCAGGACTTCTGAATCACTTGATGAACTTTATCCACAGGGCAGTAACAGCACATGGGAAACTTAAGTAAAAGAGTGGTCAACCCCTTTAAAGAGTAACTAAACCTTTGATAAAAAATTGTCTGAGGAGATAAGACTATCCAGGGACTGTCTGTAAAGAAATAAGTCATTAGATACTTTATCGGGTGCCTTTATGTCTCAGCTGGCGGAAACCTGATTTACACAAACATCTTAAACAAGGAAGAAAAGTAGAAGAAAAAGAACAGATTTCTATAATAAAGTATATTACAAAGTTTACTATTATCATCTACACTTCATTTCTGTAATTTTGTTAAAGGTTCAATGACAATTTAAAGATGTTTTCAAATGAATTGGGCTTCCTATTGTTTTATAATATATAAATATATTTTATTGATTACCGTTTAGGGAATTTTTTATTGAAAAATGATCCTTCGCTCCATTCTAAGTTAGCAAAATGTGGGACAAATCTAATAGATCGTATTGGATGATTATTGGGTCACATTTAGGACAGTGTTTGCATGCAGTCATGAAGACACATACTTTTGTATAGGAACTGTAGAAACAAAATAATACAATATTGTGCAAACATGCTTCTTAGTTTTTGAAATATTAGGAAACTAAAATTTCAGTTTTAAAAGTACACGTACCCTATAAATACATATCTGACGCTTCCATTGCCTCTTTTTTTATTTTGTATATGTTTAAAAAATGGTCATGTTGGGCTCTTGTGGCTCTCCTTTTTATAGGTTTCTTTTCCTGCAGGCGCAATGCCTTCCCATTTTTGATGACCGTAATAGAGATGAGTGGATTGGGGTTGAGGTACGTCCAATGCGACCAGGACATATTGCCGGATTCACTGCCAAACAACCAATCTGGTATATTAATGCCGCTAGCAACTAGCCACAGCTTTGATTGGCCAGGGGTGTCCTCTTGGCAAATTACAGCCATGACTTCTAGCTAGGGGTGTTAATTTGCTGGATTGGCTGTTCAGCAGCCAATCCATCAATATGCACAGGTCGTGTGGGGCACACCCAAACCCAAATGGAAAGTTCAGGTCCGCTCATCTCTAGACGGGAATAAGGAATGAATACAATAAATCTAATAAATTAATTTAAAAAATTCTTAATTAAAAAAATAAAACTATAAATGATTAAATATATGTTGATAATCAAGGTTTTTTTGGCACGCAACTTCTCCAACAATCAACTAATATGCAATACATTGATAAGAAACATGAGCATGCAGTATTGTCATGTAAAACATTTACTAGCATGATTTAATTTAGCAAAATTGGCTTTTATCTGTTCTATAGGATCTGTACTATGAAGAAAACCTTTGTTTCTATTCTATATAGAAAATTGTTTAATTAGATAAGAACTAGAGACTACAGGTGATGTCTTCTAGAGTATTCTCCTGGGGGAAGAATGGACTGGAGGCCAGGATACTTCCTCGAACCAAAGTAAATCTGGGAAGCAATACTAATCTATTAATAGTGCATGGTCAGGACTGTCTCCCATTAGTATGCCATTAATGTAATGACCCTTGTACTACATTTAAAGATCATCATGATCAATTTTTATTCTGAGGTCAGACATATTGATTGTGCCATAAAATGAGTCACATTTAATATATCCCATCATGATAATTAGGTTTATACTGAAATGTAGCACTAACATGCGAATAACGAACATTATTGCGGATGAGGTATATAAAAACCAAAGGGCATGTGTTCACTTGGTAAAAACAAGATATAGGGCTAAAGTAATTATGTTATTATTGCTAAGGTGTAATGCTTGTAATGTGCTCTCTTTAACTACATTTACTGCATTGTTACTCACTTACATCCACAGGAAATAGCATCAGATTTCAAGAGCTAACAAACTAGTTATCCAGCGCAATCAATGGTGGAAGTGTGTTTGTCAAGAGGTCTTAACATTCAGCTGTAGGGCTTTTACTTACCGACAATTCTCATAAACTTAACATTCAGCTGTAGGGCTTTTACTTACCGACAATTCTCATAAACGGAAGATATTGTTATTTTTTATTCTTATTTTACTCACTCAATGATTAAAAGAGATCAACAAAGGTATTTGTACAATGTAAATAGAAAGCTTGACGTAGGGTTGATATACATAAATCTAGAGTATATTCACACAAAGATAAAGCTGTGTGCTGCTGCGTCACGTGGTGTTCATGTCAACCTCAACTGAGTTGGACTTTAAGAAAACAGAAGATCTATAAGAATTTAAAGCAAATCTACCATCAAAATGAAGCATTATAAACCAGGGAAACTTATAATTTAACCTAAAAAAGTCACAATCCTGGGCAGGAATTTTTACTCCATCCCCCCCCCCCCCGTTCTATGTCACCCTTACACCGAATTTAATATGGGTTTATGAGAATTGTCGGTAAGTAAAAGCCCTACAGCTGAATGTTAAGACCTCTTGACAAACACACTTCCACCATTGATTGCGCTGGATAACTAGTTTGTTAGCTCTTGAAATCTGATGCTATTTCCTGTGGATGTAAGTGAGTAACAATGCAGTAAATGTAGTTAAAGAGAGCACATTACAAGCATTACACCTTAGCAATAATAACATAATTACTTTAGCCCTATATCTTGTTTTTACCAAGTGAACACATGCCCTTTGGTTTTTATATACCTCATCCGCAATAATGTTCGTTATTCGCATGTTAGTGCTACATTTCAGTATAAACCTAATTATCATGATGGGATATATTAAATGTGACTCATTTTATGGCACAATCAATATGTCTGACCTCAGAATAAAAATTGATCATGATGATCTTTAAATGTAGTACAAGGGTCATTACATTAATGGCATACTAATGGGAGACAGTCCTGACCATGCACTATTAATAGATTAGTATTGCTTCCCAGATTTACTTTGGTTCGAGGAAGTATCCTGGCCTCCAGTCCATTCTTCCCCCAGGAGAATACTCTAGAAGACATCACCTGTAGTCTCTAGTTCTTATCTAATTAAACAATTTTCTATACCGAATAGAAACAAAGGTTTTCTTCATAGTACAGATCCTATAGAACAGATAAAAGCCAATTTTGCTAAATTAAATCATGCTAGTAAATGTTTTACATGACAATACTGCATGCTCATGTTTCTTATAAATGTATTCCATATTAGTTGATTGTTGGAGAAGTTGCGTGCCAAAAAAACCTTGATTATCAACATATATTTAATCATTTATAGTTTTATTTTTTTAATTAAGAATTTTTTAAATTCATTTATTAGATTAATTGTATTCATTCCTTATTCCCGTCTAGAGATGAGCGGACCTGAACTTTCCATTTGGGTTTGGGTGTGCCCCACACGACCCGGGCATATTGATGGATTGGCTGCTGAACAGCCAATCCAGCAAATTAACACCCCTAGCTAGAAGTCATGGCTGTAATTTGCCAAGAGGACACCCTGGCCAATCAAAGCTGTGGCTAGTTGCTAGCGGCATGAATATACCAGATTGGTTGTTTGGCAGTGAATCCGGCAATATGTCCTGGTCGCATCGGACGTACCTCAACCCCAATCCACTCATCTCTATTACGGTCATCAAAAATGGGAAGACATTGCGCCTGCAGGAAAAGAAACCTGTAAAAAGGAGAGCCACAAGAGCCCAACATGACCATTTTTTAAACATATAAAAAATAAAAAAAGAGTTAATGGAAGAGCCAGATATGTATTTATAGGGTACGTGTACTTTTGAAACTGAAATATTAGTTTCCTAATATTAAACTAATTAAACTAAGAAGCATGTTTGAACAATATTGTATTATTTTGTTTCTACAGTACCTATACAAAAGTATGTGTCTACATGACTGCATGCAAACACTGTCCTAAATGTGACCCGATAATCACCCAATACGATCTATTAGATCTCTCCCACATTTGGCTAATTTAGAATGGAGTGAAGGATAATTTTTCAATAAAAAATTCCCTTTTCCAGTAATTAAACATATATGTTTATATATAATAAAACAATAGGAAGCCTAAATCATTTGAAAACATCTTTAAATTGTCATTGAACCTTTAACAAAATTACAGAAATGAAGTGTAGATGATAATAGTAAACTTTGTAATATACTTTATTATAGAAATCTGTTCTTTTTCTACTAACTTTCTTCCTTATTTAAGATGTTTGTGTAAATCAGCTTTCTGCCAGCTCAGACATAAAGGAACCCGATAAAGTATCTAATGACTTATTTCTTTACAGACAGTCCCTGGATAGTTTTATCTCCTCAGACAATTTTTATCAAAGGTTTAGTTACTCTTTAAAGGGGTTGACCACTCTTTTACATAAGTTTCCCATGTGTTGTTACTGCCCTGTGGATAAAGTTCATCAAGTGATTCAGAAGTCCTGCTTCTTACTTTTGTACTGTGTATAGGCCCCCTGTGGTCCTTTCTTTGCATGTCTGAATTTTACGCAATAGTGAGAAGAGAGACAAAGTTTGATGTCAGGTGATGACCTGCAGCAGTAAGAACAATGCAGAGGGCAGCATGCTGGGAACAGGGAAAAGCTGCAGCTTTCAAAGGAGGAAAAGACACAGGTAATTTACACATGCAAAGACATGTCTAATATAAGAGAGTTTTTTTAAAGTGGCCAACCCCTTTAACGATTAAAGGTAATAAGACATAAGAAATACACAAATTTGGTATGTTGCAAACTGCTTTAGGCTAAAGATCACTGTAGATATTAATACTGCTATTTGGGATATGGCAAAAACTGCAGAAAATAACTGGTTTGTTATATTGTGAAATCTGGTAAAAATAAATTCTATCTAAATTTAACAATTTTGTAAAACACGGTAAATATGTTCTAAAACTCTTTTTTACAAAAAGATGCCTGAAAAAAAGAAATTTTGGTTTGCAATAATCCAAAAAATGGGAAAGTACTTTGCATTTTAAGGGCATAAATTAGCCATATCTTTACAGAAGTAAGATATAATATGATTGGATGACTTTTAAATCTACAGTTCTGTTACATTTTCATGTTTGCTTATAGAAATGAATAAGAAGCACAGAGGAACATACATAATATTACTACTGCTAATGTATTTTTTGCAGTAGGTCAGTGCTTACCTCATGTTTAATTCAGCATACAATTTTTTTTAAAACAATTATAAAAATATGCCGTAATATTTTCGACATTTAAATTTGTGCACAACCAGTTTGAGCAACAAAACGACACGTTATTGGGCATGACAGATGTCATGTGGATATGTATAATTGATATACATTTTACATCAGTGAGCATGATTGAGCTTGAGTCTTACGGCAGTAGTTATACATTATAAATTGACTTGGCAGTGAATGGAATCAAGAAAATTATCATTATTATTGGCAAATTCACAATACAGCCTTTAAAACACATTAGAAATTTGTAAGCTAGGATTCTGAAATTGTGTGTTTTTTTTTTCTCGGTCTTCATTTCATTACCAATTTAATGGCAATCAGGGGTAATGAAGTTAGTGTAATATAAGATAACATAATTCAGTTTTTTTTTCCAAGGATGAACACGGATCTGTAAATACTACGTTAATTTCCCTGATGTGTTATGAACGCAATTGTGCCATTGTTACAACAATTCTTTCTTGATTAAAATGTATACTTTTTTTCTCCGACGTGTGTTCTAAAAGTGTATTTCTCACTGTGTTGTAATGATAAACGAGCACAAACAAAACCGAACTGAAAGAGAGCATTTTACAACCGTGTACCTTGTGTGAGAGTATGCAGTCCTTTTGGTATTATTAACATCTAATGAATACTAAAATATCGCAGGTGTCATATCATATCAGTTATTCTGCAGTGGAGAATGGATACAGGATGTATCGCTATGGCAAATGAATCTAATATGAATCTAATGAGCAATAATGAGCAACTGTTTTGTCGTTATTTGAAACAACCACTGAGATGCTAATAAAGTCTTGTTTCTATGGTTTATACGCTACAGTGGCTGAGATTCATAACACGGCCATAATGTGCAGAAAACCATATGCGAGATTGGGAAGTTAAACCTCGGTAATGAGCATAATTTGGTTAGCTTGCAAATTAAAAAAAAAAATCCATGTCCTCTTATTAAAAAAAAAAATATTGAATGGCGCAAAGAACCTGCAAAGTATTCATTCTACGAGTTTAGAATCAAGACAGGGGAAACATGAAGAGTAAATTAGATGACAAATGTGAACTACTGGACCAGTCCCCCTGCCAACGGACTGAACCCTGGTCCCACGCAGCTCTGCCTGTCAGAGTCACCCGGGGCTCCATACAATACCTTGGAATACATATAGGCAGAATACAGGAATCTTTTTATAAATGTAACTATCCCCCTCTTATCAGCAAAATTGTAACCGAACTAAAACAATGGGAGACATTCCCCCTTTCAGTCTTAGATAAGGGGCATCTAATAAACATGATTCTCGATATCAACTGGCTACAGTCCGCCTTCACTTCCGTTATTTGGTCTGCTAAACGCCCCAGAATAACTCTAAGGAAATTGCAACTCCCTAAAGATAAGGGCGGAATTAACCTCCCAGATGTGCAAAAGTACAACCTGGCCTGCCTTCTCAGGCATGTGCTGGACTGGATCAGAGGAAAATCCCTCTATTCCACCACAGAACTGAAAGGAGGCTTGGTACTACCTACCACCCTGACCACCCTGCTACATACCCGCCTTGCCAAATTCCCAAATTGTTTAGAAGTAGCCTGCTCTTGACCGACACACTAGCCACATGGAAGGCCTGCAGGAAACTGCGGCATCTCCCTTTCTTAGCAAGTAAGCACCTGCCCCTGTGGCACCATCTAGAATTCCCTCAAAGAAGGGACAATATATTATTTAGTCAATGGAATACAAGGGGGATTAGTGTAGTTTGTGACTTTCTGCACTATGAGATTTTGAGACTACTAACTTTTCGAGAACTATGCCCCAAATGTAACATCCCTATGATATATTTTTACCAAGGCACCTGGTCATGTTCACACTCTCAATCCCTGTGGACCCAGGTGCTGAAAGTGGTACAGGAAAATACCACTTGTCCCTGCCAAATGACCTAGTACTGCTATTGTTCCATTGAGACGTCATGGACGACCCTTTTCCCAAGGCACCACATGTCCTCCTCCTGGCAACAAAAAAGGCTTTACTAGCCAGATCGTTACAACCAACCACCCTCCAGTTCTCAGACGTTCTGACCCTGGTGTCGATATAAGTTCTTCGACGTTCTGGAAAACATAGAAGTTAGATCAAAATAGGATAGTAGGGACGGGAAATTTTTTAAGAAGTGGAAAAGATTTATCAATAGCTTCTTCACTAATGCTACCATTGAAGAACTGGGCATTTTATGGCTTGGTATGGTACCTGGAGTCTGATATTGCAGGCTGGCTGGGGCGACTAAAACTTCTGGCTAGTACCCTAGGAATCCGCTGAAACATGGAGGACATTGCTTTGATCTGTGGGGTTACAGAAGTCGGACCCTCATTGATCAGCTTGTTGTGAGTAGGGTATTGTCTCTAGACTTTCACACAATAATCGTCCCCCAACAACCCCATATTGTGTTATCCTAGGTTTATTTGGTTCTGGCTTTTCTGCAGATTAGTGTGAACACTGGTCTATCTCAGTGTTCCAGTTACCTATCAGCTCCTCCATCCAGCAGCTGCCAGACAAAGTAAGTCTTCTCTGTCACCTTGTAGGGTCACTCAGGGACCGTTAAAAAGGTGCCTGATAGCGGGTTCGCACTTGTCAGGGCCGTTTTGTCTGCTGGAGTCACATGGACATCACAGGGTGAGTTCGCCACCACTTACCCAGTCTGACAGCTTGCATCAAGTCTGGTTGTGGTTGCGCTGTTGCTGGACACATTCATTACTCACACATTTCTGTAAATTAGACTATGGTCATTATGAACAAATATTACATTATCTCAAATTGATATAAAACATTTCTGTATCACACTTTTCCTTGTTTACAGAATGTGTTTCCTAATAACATTAATTATTCTGGGCTGAGTTTATCTTTCAGAGCCTGTGTAAAATCCCCATATATCCATCAAAGAATTCAAATCCACAAATTTATTCTAACCTAAATGTTTGAAAATAGCTTCAACCTTAGTAATAAATTATTCAGATCTCTGCAGTCAGGTTTTTAGTTCTTTTCCTCAGTGAGAGCATTTTGTTTATACAACATGATTGAGTCATGACCCTGTGGTCATTTGTGACTTTGTCTTTATATCTGATGTTATTTTTTTCTTCAGAGAAGTTTGTTTTCTGTTTTTGACAGAATTTAAGATGTTATACTGCAGTGCCATCTGGCTTAACCACAAGCACCGGCACTTGTATGGTAACACGTAAATGACATTGTCAGATTTCTGTTTTGCCTTAATATTGCTTATTATTAAATTTTAGATACAACTGATCTCGGTACCACCAGTGTAGGATGCACATAAATCATGAAAGAGGATAGCTCCAGGAAACTGGTGTAAAAGATGACTATCCTTTGGAGGCCAGTGAGGTCACCTTTGCCACTCTGCTCTTCCTTAAAGCAAACCTGTCACCGGGAATGTAATTTTTAGCTGGTGACCCGTTCCAATAGCCTCTTCTGCATTTATCTGCCTTCTTAATCATTTGGGCACTTTATAGAAGTGTAATTCCCATTACCTGGCTCCCTGCCAGCAGTGTTTAATAAGTACCAGGGAGGGGCAGCCTGTGTGTGCATATGTCAGTGTTCTCTTCTCCTCTCTCATCCAAATCCCTCAGCCATCCCCATTTTCTGTCATGTGCATTGAGCAGGTAGGGGATGGAGGGGGATGGTGGGGAGTGGTTGAAGGAAGCATAAGAAGACAAAGGCACACACAGGGTCCTACTCTAGGACTAACTACATACCGCTTTCAGGGAGCCAGATAATGTGAATTAAACTTATATAAAGTAGGAAATGATTCAGAATAAGGACAAGGGCATTTTTATAATCAGCATAGCATAGCAGACTAATAGACTAGACTAATAGACTAATTTCTGCCCAAGGCAAGAAAGCATCAGATATGATCAAATTTTACACACTCCCAGAAATTAGATATTGAGCATATATTGAATTTGTGATGTTTTAGCAATGGGTTATTTTTGCCATTTGTGTCCTTAAAGAAAAACTGCCATCAAAATCAAGCATGATAAACCAGTGCTAAACCACTTACTGTAGAAACTACTTACTGTAGATACGGGCACAGTGACTGTGGTAGTAGTCTTATTTGTTATTCATGGCCTCCTTCCTACTAAAATTAACTTTTAAAATTATACGAATGAGCCTAAAGGGATGCAAATTCACATGCTGTTATAATTAGCAGGACATTACTTCCTGCTCTCTCCCTCCTCCTCCTGTCTGTGTAATCTAACAGCAGCAGTAACTGCAGGGGGAGGAGAGACCTGTTCTGCACATTGTAACAACTTGTGAAGCGACAGCACTCAGGGGCTCTGGTAACACCCCCCAGGATCATTTGCCTAATTGTTTGCGTAATAATTTGTTGCGCATCCTTTGCATGTTGTCTCAGTTATCCTTCTACTTTGTCTCCGCATCCGTTTCAGCATTTTTTTCCCCGGATAACGGATCAGTAAAAAAACAGGGCAATTTTAAAATACCCATAGAAAACAATGGCTTAAAGGCATCCGTACAACTACGAATGTGAAAAAAGTTTATCATGTTTGGTTTATCGTGCTTGATTTTGATGGTAGATTTCCTTTAAAGGGCATCTACCACCAGGATGAAGGACTGTATGCAAATGAGCCTGAGGGGCTCCAGGCTCCATAGGTGTTAATGGAGCCTGGAACCCCCCCAGGCTCATTTGCATACAGTCTTTAATCCTGGTGGTAGATATCCTTTAACTGGAAATGCACATTGGAATCAGCATCTAGATAGTTGCCTTTTGGTGCTTTAAAGACACATCATTTGTTCATTAGATCACCAGAGAGTTGTAGCTTGTCACCTAGCAGTACACGCTTGTATACTTGCCCACTAAGGTGTAAGAACTGTGCTACCGAGTTGTCTTCATTGGGACATCCAAATGTGAACTCAGTGTCATGGATTGCCAAGAAGTAAATGTTATTAATGTAAGTGGATGACACTATGCTAATGGATGACCTGGAATGGAAATTTGACTACTGTACTAAATGACTAATTGACTGTACTAAATAGCTATACAGCCGTGGGATTCTCTCTGAGCTCTTTAGGGGATGCAGTAATCGCCCACACTTACGGTATTTATCCTTATAAACTGTGACATCTCTAGGAGTATCAATTAGAATGACATCAATATGCAATGAGTAACATGTCTTTAAACTGTGGTGTGTTGTATATGTATTGTTGGTCACCTAGATCGTCATGACATCATATGTGGATATCATATATGTCACATCTAGTGTATAATGGGCCTTGTGATGTAAAATATGTACAGTGGTGTGATAGCAGAGAAATAATACAGTAGTTTAATTATTCCCATGGCTGTAGAGCTTCAGGGCCACCTCAATAATGAGTATTTTAATTATTTTTTGTTAGAATGTCAGTATGTCTTATTTAGAATATTTTTCACAATCCTATGAAAGAAGACGTATAGCTGAAAAGTCACGTGGGGTGTTATCACCACTTTGTCTGGTTTCTTGTACTACTTTTTGAGACTTTTTTGCTCTGCTGAGACTTTTCTGTCTAAAAAAAACTAAAAAAATCAGTACATGACACTAGACAAGGTGGTGATAAATCGCTCCCCAATGTCTTAAACAGTAATTTCAAAATCAGATTAGTTACTCTTCTCCAGAATAATTTTACTATCGGCATAACCACCACCTATATACCGTAAAACTCAGCTTATCACAACCGTCTAAGCAATTTGGTGAGACCTGAAGGTGAAATCCATAAATAGTATTTACAGAAAGGGAAGAGAATTTTTCCCTTCCCTTTCTGTAAATACTAAGCTACTACTATTGGTGGTATACACTGGGCAGAAAAGGACCTCCTGTCTTTTGTATTAATCCATACTGAAATTCATATATAGGCTCCCGACTAACAGACGACCTCTAGTTACAGCCTGGCCTCCTGTCACCCCTCCTGAAGCCAGTGGCGTAACTTGAAGCTGATGGGCCCCAGTGCAAAGTCTGTGTCCAGCCCCAAACTCTTTATAGTACTAGTCTTCTCATATGGGAAAATGAGACCTTATGGACCCCCTAAGCTTCTTGGGCCTAGTTGCGGCCACACCCTCTGCACCCCCTCAAGTTATGCCCCTGCCTGAAGCTTTCTGGATGCTTTACTTTAATCCCAGCATGCAATGTTCAGCTGTAAAGTGTCTGTATTGAAGCTTTATTGATAATCATTGTTCCTATGATAGCACAAGATTTTGAAAATTCAATTGTCATATGGACAAAAAATCTTTATCTGGAGGTACAATTATAAAATATACCAGTTAAACCTAAAGAACGTATCCTGTAACCCGTGGACTACATGTACTCTCTTTAATACTAAACATTTTATGGTTTTATGGTAACAACCATTATCAGACTGTCGATTGTCTTCGACCTTATTTTTGGTGTTCAGTATTTGATTAGAGTCCGGGCCCACGGACACTGGTAACTACCTAGAGATAACAATAATCTTGCAAAGGATATATTGAGAACAGGGTCTTTATCCCAACTTATAATGTATGGTAGATTTACATCTCCTGAAATCTTCTAGCTAGAATCATAGTTATAATCTACTTAAAAGCGAAAGTCTTTAATCATAAAACATGAAGGTCAGCCCATCTATTTCAAAGTGATAAGGTTGTAGAACATTCTAAAATCTATACCCCAAAGAGATATTCAGTAAACCCTGCCAACAAGAGCATATCCGGATCCATCTGTGTTTTCCCAGTTGGTCTTAATAAGGAGCTAGAATTATGTAATTAGTCTTCTCTCCATTATTGCTTCCATTTCCAATAATTCCCTAGATGCAGATTAGGTATCCCTCTATTTATAATCACTTTCCATTTTCAATACATTGACTGAGAAATATGACTAAAAGTAATTAACATGTATCTACTTAGATAAATATGTTTCCTTCACTCTCCATTGGTGGAACCTATATTATACCTATAACCTAGATTATTTCAGAATCAGATCTGCCCCTTCCAATACATTTGTCACTCTTTCCATTATCTCTTTTTTTCTCTTCCTAATCACTATTCTTTATAACATCTACTTCATTTCTTTCTTACTAATTTTATGGTAGACTCAAAGGGGTATTCCAAGTTATACCGAGTATGGCAGTCTCAAAAGAATATTCCAGGATCCTTTTATTGATCAATTATCCTCAGGATAGCTAATAAATATCAATGATTTTGACCATTGAGTGACGTCACGTTCATTGGTCACATATGGAGATGAGTGGACCCAAAGTCCAGGTTCAGCATTCGGGTTTGTCCAACTGACCCGGACGTAATCCCGGATTTGCAGCCAAACAGCCAATCTGGCAAATGAATGCCCCTAGCAACTAGCCATGGCTAGTCAGGGATCGGAAGTGATCAACCGTTATGCCCGTCTTTATAGATGGCCGTCTCTATAGATGCCCGTCTTAGGCTTACCTTAGGCTTTTCTATTGATCCTTAGGGTGTGTTGGTGATAGGTAATATTCCCTGTTGGGTGTCCGGACACAATATTTGATCTATGCCATTCATTTTTGTAAAATTATACCATATTATTGGAGATTGTTTCCAGGGCATAACGGTTGATCACTTCCGATCAATAAGGACCAGATATTTTCCTGAAAGATATTGATTCCAGTCATTAATTAGGACATTTGTATTGTGATAAAGCTACTGTTACTTTTTTTCCATAATGAGATTCCACTTATATTTGATGTACTGTACAGTTTAGGCTCATATTTATTCAAACCTCAGGGAACGTAGAGATCAATGTCTATTTAATTTCAGCAATGGTGGACTATTGTCCTTACTGATATGCTAAAGAAAAGCAAATCAACTGAAATAGAGATAATAATAAGCGGTAACATACCACGCAACCATGACGATAAAAATGTATATATGCGTATTTGTTAGAATAACTGATGTTAAATATAAGTGGTCAGCATGTGACTTGTAATGTCTAGATTCTAGCAGCTCTTCTCTTTGAGGTCTCGCGAGGGTGGGTACATGGTAGCTGTGACTCACTCTCCCCCCTCTCTTATTCATACAAGTTTCATGTGATTGCATAAACCATTGAGGTTCTGCTAGCAAGATGGAATTCAGCAGAGTAAAAAGCAGCTAAGGAGGAAAGGAGGGAAATTGATAGGAGTAAAGTAAATGGGGAAACACTTTGCTGTGATGAGATATGTTATAAAGTTTCTTGCGTTCACTTGCGCTACTGATTTTTACAAAGTTTATCGATTCAGTTATACTGAACCTTTTCATGCATTTTTATGCAGATTTTTATTTCGGTGTATTTTTGTGCTGATGCTTTGCTGCAGATTCCTATGTTGAAGGTGCACCACAAAAAGTTGGTGAACTCTGTTGGGACAGTGCAGGAAAGCGACAGATTCATTATTTCGGTCGCACGATCTTAGTGAATCACCGCATACTTCATTATACACGGAAATAGCACTTTTTGTGCAGTTTCGACTTTCTAAGTAAAGACGCCCCAATGTCTTGTTAGCATCAGCTAATAAGAAAACCATTTTTGTAACATAATTCCCTGTGACATGATCTTGCATAGTAGTTAAATGCACAGAGCTCAGAGCACAGCAGAGTGAGGACATTCTCATCTTACAATTCATTTCCCATCAGAATGCTACTACTAACATCCTACACTAAGATTGGACCAAATCACTTTTTATAGTTGCTGCCTAACACTGTGTAGATGGTTGCATGGTTGAAGTCAGTGACAGATTACCTTTAAATGGCCATAATTATCATTTTATAAAAGAAAACTGCAGTTACTAAAACATAACATTTAAAATAAATCTATACAAGAGAACACAATAAACTAAAAGTTATTTATTTAGACTGGTGTATTGAACTCCTGCCGGCATACTGCACGCTGGATATACTAAGCCGCTATGGCCACTTAGTATTGTATATTTAGGTTGCAGTACACTGCTAGAATTAATCTTTGCAAGGTTAGACCTGGCAGAGATTTCAGCTGTCGTCTTCAGTGTAATATGGAATGGGGGCAGTGGGTGAGATTTATCAGAAGTGTTTTGTAAGTTAAAGCTTTGACAAGACAATCTTATGTTGTGCCAGCCCCCTGTCTCTAGGCAACCCCCAGTCTCTAAACAACCCATCCAGACCCCTGTCTCAATACAATCCCCCTAGTCCCTATACAACCCCCTTTGAGCCCCTAGTCTCTATACAACCCCCCAGCCTATATACAGCCCCCCAGCCTATATACAGCCCCCCACCCACCAGTCTATATACAGACCCCCCATCCACCAGTCTATATACAGCCACCCATAACCTCCAGTCTATATACAGCCCCCTATAGCCCCAAGTCTATATACAGACCCTCTCCAAATGCCTATTTGTAAGCAACACACACACACACACACAATCTATTTATACACAGCCTCCCCCAAGTTTTAAATATGAGCAATGAACAAAATAATAAAACCTTTACCTCCCTGCTCCAGCGCCTCTGTTATATCTTCTCCTGATGATGTCATCACAAGCTGCCTGGGTCCTTCACAGAATACAGAGACACACAGGTCTTGTCTGCGCTGCTCTGCTGGACTGTAATCATGGTAGGTGACTCAGACAGCGTCCCGAGTCATGGACACAAACGACCATTCTGCTGCCCCCCCTCATGTAGCCCTGGCTGGGGGCCTTTATAGAATGGAAGCCCTTGAGAGTGCTGGGATTGCCATGGCATATCGCCGGCCCAGCATCTCCTATCCTAATCTGATACTTGAGCGTCTCACTGCTGGAACCCCTACGATCACAAGAACAGATCACCATATTATGGAAGCACTGGAAATTGCCAAGCACATTTCTCAGCTATCTTCTACACTTTCATAGACAGTAAGTGGAAATGGCTGAGATAGCTGGTGAAACCATAGTATTGCATGGAGAAGCATGCAAGATTCTGTGGATATGGAACAACATTTGAAGTTAAGTACAAGGAAGTCCAGCACATCAGGGTTACCTTTAAAATCCCATCCTTTATTGTAGACACATTAAAACCACAGTTTCACACTGGTACACATAAGATATCATCTGACCTGTGCTTTTCAACAGATATGTCTTTCTCAGGGTCTCACAGCACAACGTTTAACATGTTATTTAAAACAGGTGAGAGAGGGGGTAGGGGCATTTAATTGTCCCATGACCACATCTTCACCTTAAACCCTATAAAACAACAAAAAGGACTATTTTTAGGCATATATTAATGTTACATTAAAGGGGTTATCCGGGTTTAAAAAATTTCTTATGGCCGGGCTGGGGAGGGCTATTTAAACACAATAAACATGTACTTACCTCCTCCGGTGCTGCCGATGTCCCGCGCCGCGGCCCGTCTTCTCCGTGCGCCAGTTTCAGTACAAGGGCGCACAGAGAGCCACCGGCCGGCCGGAAGCTCCCATGCGCACCATCTCCCAGCGCTTACAACGCTGAGAGATAGGGACGGATGGGAGTAGCCGTCCACATCGTGGACCGGAAGCTCCCTGTGCGCGGCGAGGGACATCGGCGGCTCCGGAGGAGGTAAGTACATGTTTATTATGTTTAACTAGCCCTCCCCAGCCCGGCCATAAGAAATTTTTTAAACCCGGAAAACCCCTTTAACCCATTCCCGCACCCGAAGTAATAGTACATCCATGCAGGAAAGTGCTTCCCAGACGTACTATTATGTCAGGCTTTTGGCAACGATTCACAAGCGAAGCTGGTACAGCTGACACTACACTCTAAAACGCACAATCTAACCCCTTATACGCGATGGTCAAGCAGTACATAACATTTTTCAGCCAAAATGAATGTATTGTCATAAAAATTACAATTTCTAGATTACACCTCCACTTTGTTTTAACACATAAAGGATGACATACTTCTTAAAAGTTGTTTTTCATAAATTGAGGGGTGTAGTTTCCATAATGGGGCATTTTGTAGGGTTTTACTAATATGTAGGCCTCTTACAGTCACTTGGAAGCTGAGCAGGTGCATCTAAATATAGCTTTTGACAACTTTACAAAAAATTTTAAAAATCGTACCCAAATTTTAAGGCTCCTTATGATGCTGGCCCTGCCCCCGGACACTTGCCGGATCTATCAGGAAGCTCCTCCTCCTGATAAATTCAGACAGCCGGCAGCACAGAGAAGAATAGCCCCATAACCTGCACCTGTGCAGCAGCAACGCCCCATGATAGACCACTGCACGGTACCTCCCCCTCCATAGTCACCTAGCGTACAGCGGGTAGACCTTGCAATTCCATGTGTCTACATGAAGCATAGCGCAAAAATCACAGCTTGATCACATGCTGAGGTTACATTGCATTTCAAAAATCAAAAACATAAAATGCAATGCACTGTGTGAACAAGGTCTCAGGGTACATTTTATCGCTGTGTTTAAAGCATGCATTTCAAGATGCATTGCAACAGCTGAGTAGAAATTCAACTAATTAAATAGCCGTTAACATTAGCATTTACAAAGCGTATGCGTTGAGACATGTATTAACATTGTGTTAGCAAACATATGTTAACACAATGTTAACACAACAAATAAATATTATAATATTAAATATTGTGTTTTGCAAACGCTAATGTTAACAGCTATTTAATTAGGCAAATCTATCTTCAGCTGTTGCCGTGCATTTGGAAACTTTGGGTGATGGCACTTTGTGGCGTCTTTGGTCCGTTTTTCAGCAGTCCATTTAAAAACGCATGCATTTTTAAAACGCATCCGTTTTAGACCATTTTTGTAACTTTTTTCCAATTTTTTCCACTTTTTTCCAATAGATAAACAGGTTGTAAGCAGCCAAACGTATGGTAAACAGTCAAAAACGGATGCCCTTTCAGTTATTTAAAAAGCGCATCTGTTTTTTACCGTTTACCATGCGTTTGGCTGCCTTGAACCTGTTTATCTATTAAGAAATCTATTAAGATAAACAGGCTCAAAGCAGCCAAACGCATGGTAAACGGTAAAAAATGGATGCGTTTTTTAAATAACTGAAAAGGCATCAGTTTTTAAAAGGACTGAAAACACATGATTAAAAACAGACCAAAAAATGCCACGTGCGGCATCACCCTTACGGTGGTGGCACACGTGGCGTTTTGAACCTGCTTTTTGGCCATTTATAAGCAGTCTGTTAAAAAACGCATGCATTTTTGACAAACGCATCAATTTTTGACAGTTTTTCCCAATCATCTTAATTAAGATAATTGGAAAATGGAGAAAAACGGTAAAAAAAGGATGCGTTTTCAACAGACTTGCTTAAAAACGGGTTCAAAATGCTAACGTGTGCCACCACCCACAGTCAGATCTGGAGTAGCATGCGTTTTTAAACAGACTGAAAACACATGCTTAAAAACAGACCAAGAACGCCACGTGTGGCATCACCCCTAAGGCTGATGACACACGTACCACTTTGTCTGCGTTTGCAAACTCAAACAAACCGCACCCGCCGGGGCAGGCGGCGGCCCGACTGGATCGGCGTTTCAATGGAAACGTCTGCAATTGGGAATGAGCCGCAGGTGTTTTGCGTTAATTTAATGCAAAACCCCGGCGGCTCGTTCCTGATCGCAGACGTTTCCATAGAAATGCTGATGCAATCGTTTGCAAACTCAGACAAAGCGGTACATGTGTCATCACCCTTAGGCTACATTCACAAGACAATGCCGTACCGTAGCACAGCGGTCACACTTCGTATGTTGTTTTGCGTTAATTTAATGCAAAACACTGGCGGCTTGTTCCCGATCCAACATTTTTTAAATCCAAAAAAAATTATTTTTTCTGGGGTTACAATTATAAAATATATCTATCCTGTACGTACACTGGGGACTGTCTGTATATATTAGAGCAAATGGACGAGCAAGATTCAGTGGAAAGCAGCTCGTGATATTTAATGAACATGCGCCCAGAAACCAGGCCAGATGCGTTTGTGTGCTGCGCTCCAGTATGCCCTCAGACACCTAGCATTCGGTGTAAGAGATCAGTGTTCTTGCTGGGCCAAGCTCCTGCCGAAATCACATGTGAGTTGTAACACCTTCCGCAGGTGCCTTCTGTCACATGCACTTTGGACTCCTAAACACATCCACCTTTAATAATGCTTCTTGCCTTGTACAGGAGCAGTAATGGGAAGATGGGAATATGGAGCTGCCAACTATCTCTGCTATCACTTCACCAATAAGGCCAAAAACAGACCCTGCGAGCCTTTGGATAAATTGTATTTTCCAAGGGTTAATTAAGCTGTCTTCAATGGCTGTACGAAGGGGAACAAACCTGCACTTGCACTGTTTTTTTTTTTTTTTTTTAAAAACCTGCTGTCGACATTACAGTCCCTGCTGCTTTTAGCTGTATCGATCCAATGACTGACCTGTGAAATCCTTGATGGCTGCTAACACTGGGAGCTTACTGGAGCTTTCCAAGGGAGCTTCAGGACAGCTTATGTAGGCTAGTACAATTACCTGTCCCTCCAGGAGAGCCAATTAGTTCACAAAGAGCTGGAGCAGAACAAATGTTTTGTGTGTGATTTAGAATCTTTAAAAACCTTTGTTCTGTCTCTTTCTTTTGTCTCTATCCACTATAATTTTTCAACTATTCAATTCCACAAGGCTTTTCTTTGCATGTTACATACATTTGTGCATTGCATGGGGTACGGAAAAAAAAATCCAGGATAAGAATATGCATTTAAATCGACATTTCTTCAGGGAAACTTGTAATGTGCGAACGGATCATTTATTTAAAAAAAAAGGCAAAATGTGTCTATATGTTTAACCATAAAATGGCAAAATCTATGCGCAGGGAAATAAGGGACAAAAAACTCAGCTAAGTGTTTGATAAATTATGGTAAGGGATATATAAAACATTAGTCACATACAAAGGCGTAGCCTGTATAAAGTGAGGGGATAAAAGGAGGGACAGAGAATTTCCAAACATTACGGTCTATCTATGTAAAATGAAATTTAAGGGAAATCTACCATCAAAAATCTTTTATGAGAAACCAGGGACACTTACTCATAGGCACCAACACTGTGGTAAATTTGTTATCCATGGCCTCCTTCCTTCTAAAATCAACTTTTGAAATTATGCGAATGCCCAGTAGGATTCCTGAAGGCGGCACCAGACCCCCTCTGTGCTGCAGCTTTATGTGTTTTAACACTATCTCCGCTCTCCCCCTGCTCCCTCAGCACTTTCCCCCTCCCTCTGCCTTATGTAAAATTGTTGCAGCAGAGGAAGTTTCAGCAGACAGTGGGAGGGGGAAGTGCTCCTGCACAGGGTAACAGCCTGTGGATCTGCAGCACGAAGGAACCCTTTTGAGCTCATTAGCATAATGAATAAAGTTGTTTTCAGAATAAGGGAGGTCATGCATAGTAAATATCAGAAGATTACCACAGTCGCTGTGCCGGGATCTATGAGTAAGTGTCCCTGGGTTGCCATGCTTGATTTTTATGGTAGATTTCCTTTAATAACTATAATATGCACAGTTTTAGTCTTTCATGCTACATGAAAAGGTGTAAAGGACATTTTGGGTTCGATCCTAGTACATATATTAAAAAGCATCTGACCCTCTTCCTAACCCTCCAAGACAGAAAATTCTACAAGAATATTTGACTATCAAAACCCTGTATTATAGAGGAGGGAGTTTTTACCCCGTCTTAAAGTGAATCTACAAGCAGTTTTGACCCCACAAAGGACTGTGAAAAATGCATTTATATTCTGAGATTTGTAGCTGGACTTGGAGCACTGGGGATGTCCTTAAATAGTTGTGTTCTTTGCTCTGTATTCAAATTTCTCCACAGCCACTTCCTCTGCTGCAATATCTAACCAGAAGCCGCAGCGTAAACTGGAGGGGCTGAGAGCACAAACGGAGTGCACTCCACTGCACCAAATCCAGCTATGATTCAGTTAATATCTTTTGCTGCCCTGCTGCTACTAACAACACATATTTTTATGGTTGCACAGCTCTCCAGGGCTTATACCTAACGCCGTTGCTTTGTATGGTCCAAACTGCTGGTAGACTCCTACTGCTTGTATTCCTCACGTCTGCACACTCGTGGGGATTAATTGCACAATACTAGAGTTATAAACGGCTAGCCACCGGATACATCAAGAGGTCTTAAAGAGGACCTGTCACCCCCAAAAAATACCCCCACCAAATATGTTCTCCCTAATCCTGTCCTCAGCCCCTTTATACTTATTCAATTTTTATTAAAATTTGTGTGTGTAAACTTAGTTTTAATTGATCCGACCTCTTACAAAATAAGAGGTCAGATCGTGGTACAGGTCCCCTGGCAGTCGGCCGTTTTCATGAGGGGGCCGGCCAACACCCCCCTCCTGTCAGTCAGGGACCTGTAAGAATCGCTAGCAGCAGCGCATGTATTGCGCAATCGCTGCTGGCTCTATACGATGGGGCGCGCTGGCAGTGGCTTATTCACAGCGCCGGCCAAATATTCAACCGGCGCTGTGAATAAGCCCCTCTGCAGCCGCTGTCAGCGCACCGCATCACATAGAGTCGGCAGCTCTATTTTAATAAAAATGTAATAAATATAAAGGGGCTGGGAACAGGATTAGGGGGAACATATTTGGTGGGGGTATTTTTCGACAGGTATCCAGCAGTGCCAGAGGTGCAGGGACTTTGTCATATGCTGGTGCTGGAACGCCGGTGTATGATAAATGTCCTCCTTCTATGGATGCCTTTTGCCGCTAGCAGTATCCGCCTTCTAATTTTAGCCAATTTTCTTATATAATTGAATTCATTTTTTAAAGACATATTAAATTATGATAGTATATAAGTCAAATATTATAACATGGGTACAATACTATATCAAAAATAATTAAAAGAAAAAATGTAAAATACAATCAATTGGTCTGGATGAAAAAACGAAAACGAAAAGGAAACTGCCACCATAATAAAGGATTGTAAAGCACACTTATATGCTGGTGTGTGCTCCTCTGCTATGATCTGCTCTTCTTTTAGCTTCTTCTGCCCGTGTGTACAAAAAAAGCTTTAAAAATTATGTAAATTAACCTGAGGGGCTCCATCCTCAAATAACAGCTATGGAGCCTGGATCTTCTCAGGCTCATTTGCATAATTTTATAAAGCCTATTTTTGTAAAAATCAGGGTATAAGGAGTTAAATAAAGAGGGGATCCTGCTAGAGGGGGCACACACCGGTATGTCTGTGTGCCTGGTTTACAATCCTTCATCCTGGTGGTAGATTTCCTTTAAGCTCCAATTGTGAATAAACTGTATAGCAAAAAATGATGTCTACAGTAGAAAAGGACAATTGAGGTTAATTACAGTTGGAATAACCCGAACCTTGCTTTAAAACAGAAATCTGCACGTACTGCTAGATTGTCCTACTTAAACAAAGCAATAATAAGGTCTAACAATCTTTCGCTTCAGCTGTATTACGTGTTTAATTGCCGCAATGCCACATGATACTCTATCCGTGAATCCTGAATTTTATGCTTCACTTTACATGGGTTGTTTATCAGAATTTGGTTATTTTAAGAGGGCATAATAATATTATACTCGCTGAACAGCAAGAATAACTCTGCTTTTGAGATCAATAAGAGTATACATATTAAATGTACATTATCCTCGTTGTAAAACTGCCCTGTAGCTGGTTATAGCCTACTTTTCGCATTGTTAGAGATTGAAAGAATTTCATTAGCAACATTTAGAGAGAACACACTGAGTATCCCCATGAGTTAAATAAATGATAATTCACTAGCGATTATCCCTCAAGTGAGTTATTAAGAATCTGCTCAGTGCTAGGTTAAATGTGTATTCCCAGTAGGTTTTATTGCATTTCCATTTTGTGTGCCACAAACTATACAGTTAAATATGCTATGTCCACTTAAAAACAGTTTTGTTGGAAAATCATGTATTAATTGTTCCCCAGACATTGGGTAATACACTGTTCTGATGGGTCTTACTTTTTTTTTTCTTTCTAAGATGTTGCAGCCTAGTTTTAGCAGATTTAAAGGACTAATGAAGCAAAATCTACTGAGCTAAAAGTTGTCAAGATGAAGAGAAAAAGATTAATTAGGCAAGTAGCTTTGTGATAAATTTACTATATATATATATATATATATTTATAGATAGATAGATAGAGAGAAAAAAGCAAGGGATGGATAGACATATCAGGATTAGATATATTTTTAAAACAACCTTTTTCTATACAGGCAGTCCCCTACTTAAGAAAACACCTGACTTACAGACGACCGCTAGTTACAAATTGACCTCTGGATGTTGGTAATTTACTGTACTTTAGCCTTAGGCTACAATAAACAGCTCCAATACAGGCGGTCCCCTACTTAAGAACACCTGACTTACATACGACCCCTAGTTACAAACGGACCTCTGGATATTGGTAATTTATTGTACTTTAGTCCTAGGCTACAATAAACAGCTGTAACAGTTATCACAGGTGTCTGTAATGAAGATTTAGTGTTAATATTGATTCTTATGACAACCCAACATTTTTACAATCCAATTGTCGCAGAGACAGAGACAATCATTGGGATTACAATGATAAAATATACAGTTCCGACTTACATACAAATCCAATTTAAGAACAAACCTACAGACCCTATCTTGTATGTAACCCGGGGACTGCCTGTAGTTGTCTAGAATTAAGCTTTATTGTTAATCCTGTTTACATTTTTAAAATCCAATTGTCACAGAGTCCAAAATAAATTCTGTCTGGGGTTACAATAAAATAGCATTATAGCATCAAGACATGATGCGTTTCTGCTCACCTGAGCCTTTGTCATAGAGGAGCTGAAAAGTGTTGTTTCTTAATGATATTACCGCATGTTTGTTATTCTGAATTGAAGAATTAAAAGAGTTTGCTGCAACTTCAAGGTGCCAGGACCAGAACAAAAACATAAAGTGGGGTCAAATGTGGTGGTTGATACTGTTTGTTAAACCGAATACACTTTTATGTAATGGCAGCAGAAACTCGTAGGACTCTAGGATCAGGGATAGTAGACCCACTGTACCACCCCGAGCGATTACGTAATGAAGTTTATGACAAAATATATTTTTATTAATATTTTTACCTGCTGTATTCATTTTGAAATTGAAAAATAGTTTCAAATGTGTAGCAATGCTTTAAAGTAAGAAAAATGGGATGTTTCAAGTATTTATATTTATTTTAGAATTAGGTTCACTGTAGTTTTAACAGCAGCTTATTAAACACCAGTACAATGTCATCAAGAAGTAGGCCACACAAAGATTTCTGATCCAAGGGTCTTCTTCATGTCAACTGTTTCTGTCTTTCTCTACACCTGGAATGCTGTGGTTGTAAGAGCTGAACCTTTGTTATTTTCCAGAAAGCACTTGTGTGCGATCATGTTTGTTACTTGACCTGAACTAGTCAGGTTTGAGATCTATTTTTAGATGAAAAGGAAAGATTGCTTACAACTCCTCAAGAAAAAATCCAATAGCAAGAAAAAAAAGTTTTTTTGGTTATAAAAATATGCAGTTGATATAAAAGACTTATTCATATAAATTGTTTTAAAACAGATAATAATGTCATTACCTGATACTGTGAGAGAATGGTGATCTTATTTGCATATTTTCCCAGAATCCCCTAGTGTAGCGTCCATGGCTATAAGTCTCCACACAATATTCTCACTACTAATGTCAGTCCCTGGAAAGTATGGAGTTAAATGGAGGAGCCATTACCAAAGCACACTGGGGCTCATTTACTAAGGGCTCCGCGGCCGCACTTTTGTCGGGTTTGCCGAATTTTTCAGGGATTTTGGCGCATGTGATTGGATATTGGTGCAATCGCACCGGCTTTCATGCAACAGAAATGGGGGGGGGGGTGTTAAAAAACTAAATGTGTCGCAAGATCAAGCACTTACATGCACCGAGAAGAAGCAGGTGAACTCCGGCAGACCTCGGCGCAGCGGTGACACCTACTGGATATCAGGCGCATGACCTTAGTGAATCCCGGCAGGACCTGAATCCACTTCGGACAACGCACCGCGGGATCGCGACAGGACCGGGTAAGTAAATGAGCCCCATTCTCTCAAATGCCCCATAAAGCCTCAATACACAAGTCAACCTTACCAAACCCATTTTAGGTCAGAAATGGTAAATTTCACTGATGTTCCTTCCGGGGCATGGTGTTGATATAATCGCTGGCGTCTACATGCGTACTCCTTTACATTCGATACATGCCCTGAAAGAAGCCCGAAGAGGCGAAACATAAGTCGGGCAAGGTGTTTGGTGTTTTTTTAATGAGGATATGTGCAACTTTAACCTGATGTTTGTGTGTGCAATAAAATTAACTTTTATCTCTAAACCCAGGTGATCCATCCGTTTCCTGATATAGGACCCACAGCTACCTCCGAATAGGGAGATATACCGAAGATCACAGTGGTGTCTGCATTAGAAATTCAAGGGAAACAAACACTGAGCATGTGTGGATTTCTAATGAGAGCTGAGGACAATATAACATAGCTGTATTGTGAAATATAAATATATAAAACATAATTATAGAGAAATATGAGCGCAGACTAAGCAGTAAAGCCGATGGCCTATCCCTGCTTTCGAACATTAATTGTAAAAATAGCCAAGATTCGAATCAAGCATTTCAAGTTAAAAAAATATTAATTGTTTTAAAACAGATAATTATGTCATTACCTGATACTAATACCCCAGAGATATGATCTCTTAAATTCAATTATGGATCTAGACCCCAAATAATAATATATTTTATGTGTAAAAAATACACAATTCAAATACAGGAATTTTACATTCTGTAAAAATCAGCAACTATAAGAGGCTTATTTTAATACTAACAGCACATTCGAAAAAACATATTTCTCAGAATGGACATGCATTGCATCTCATCCATGATCTTTACCCTGCCAGAGCTCAAAGCGCTTGATATACTCAGAGGCTCTGGCCATGAGATGAAATCAATGCTAGGTCCTGCCTGCCATAGAATGCAGCTATAACCTGCACCAGGATTCTGACACAGCTATAGTAAATTTGCCCAGCCAAGGTGCCCTGCCTTATTTTCATCTGGCATAACTTTTTCATGCCTTTTACTCCAGAAAACTGTGGTAAGAGAACAAAGGTTCTCTTTTTATTATGGAATAATTGGGAACAAAAAACAACAACAGGTTCACTGTGAGAATATCCTAAATGTAAATTTATTTGCACATTTTTCCAGAATCCCCTAGTGGAGGGTAAATGGCTATAAGTCTCCACACGCCTATGCGGCGGCCTTAAATGGCAGTCTACGTGAAGGGAAATTTTACTTCCGGACCCTAGTCACAAGCATCTTACTCAGCCAAACCAGTTTAGCCTATTTAGCCCCAATAACATCAGAGTCATTAGTGAGGCATTAGCCTTGATGTTCTTTTCTGCCGGACGGTAGTGGATCAGGAAATCAAAGCGAGAAAAGATGAGTGACCTTTGAGCTTGTCGTGGGTTGAGGCACTGAGCGGTCTGGAGATATAGGAGGTTTTTGTGATCCATATATAGCTCCTTCAAGAAGATAGTGGCACTCCTCCAGGGCAAGTTTAATGGCTAATAGTTCTTGGTCTCCTATGGAGTAATTTCACTCTGCAGCAGAGAAGGTCTTAGAGAAGAATCCACAGGTGAGACTTCAGACTTTAGGCCCTTTCTGTGTGAGCACCGCTCCAGCTCCTGCTGAGGAGGTGTCAACCTCCACCTGGAATGGCTTCTTCGTATCAGGCTGTGTTGAGAACTGGAGCAGAGGCAAAGGCAGACTTTAGCATAGAGAAAGCTTCTTCAGCCGCCAGTGGCCAGAGTTTAGGATTGGCGTTCTTCTTGGTCAGCACCACAATGGGAGATAGAAGGGTGGAAAAGTGTGGTATAAACTGCCAGTAGTAATTGGCGAAACCCAGTTATCTCTCTATAGCACAAAATAAGGTAATCTTCTTATATGTGCTGAGCCCTCAGATTCATTAGCATAATTTTTAAAAGTTGATCATATTAGTAAATGGCGCCATTAATAAGAAATATAACAAAATTACCACAGTCAGAGTGCCTGGATCTACGAGTAAGTGTCCCTGGTTTATCATGCTGAATTTTAATGGTAAATTTCCTTGAATGGAAATTATACAAAGGAGATCCACTAAAAACTTAAGTGTGGGAACATCCGTCAATCAAGAAATAACATATCATAGAGCACATAACAATGCTATTGACTGATTTGGCAATCTGTGAGCGGTATATAAAGAAAGGAATTATTATTATTTATTATTGCCAACTCAAATCTAATAATAGCAAATAATGTTGTATAAATTGATAATTTTTTAAGCAAATTGTACCACAGTACATATATACTCATAAGTTGAAGCCTGTTTTAGGGTTATCTTTTAGAAAAATCAGAAATATCAGATCAGCAGGGGGTCAGACTCCAAAATGAACTGTTCATGGCTGCCTCCGGTGCTGAAATTAATACAGAGAACTGAATGGGAAGAAAATGGTTCCATACTATGTGTAGAAGTCTTCTTCTTCATTTAATATCTTACTGACCTTTCCAAAGGATAGGTTATCAATATCACTGCAAAGAAAACAGAGTCAGACTAGAATAAGAGCGTAGCTGCAGTACTCCATGCCAGCCTCTACACAGAGAATGCAGCTGGGCTCCTGGCTCTGAACTTTACAATCCAGATCCCACTGATCGGCAAGGATGTAAGTATTTGACCCTCATTCATCCAATATGTATAACCTTTTCTGTGGAGAGGTCACCAATATATTAAAGGTGGAAAAATCCTTTAAGTCTCAAAACATTAGGGAATAGATTGTCTTCTTTTTATCCCTCTGTCTTAATATCTTAAGCCAAGCACCACACCTGGGTGTGATGTTCTGAGGCTGCTTGATTGACAGCTCAGCAATCTCTGAGCAGGAAATGTGTGTGCACACAGCACTATAAGAGGACTGAAGCGCTGCACCAATTGTCTAGTATATGACTTGTCTATCTGGCTCCCTCTACATTCGGCTCCGATCCTGATCTTTTACCCGTACCTTATGATTTTGTACCTTGCTGTCATCTTGATTTTGACCTTTGTCTAACTTCATAAGTTGTCTGCCTTGTATCTGTTTGTTTCCTTCTCTTTCTGTTCAGTGTACTTACCAGTGAAGTGACAGTCACCCAGCTTTCATTTATTTAATTTTTTTTGTCATTTGCACTATTTTTAGGTAAGCATTATTGCACCTGTACTCACCACACATGCCTTTCCATTTGCCACTCTTCTACATGTATAATTCAAAATGGTGGCCCTTATCTTTTTGTTTACAGTGTCCATGCATTGCCAATTATATATTGATATTTATGGCCCAGCGTTTCATCTTGCCTCTTTCAACTATTTTTTTCACAACAGACTTTGTACACAGCACCAAGAAATATGAGACTGGGAGCACGATGAGAAGGCAACATATAAAATTAACATGACAAACAGATCTGTACTGGCTCTAATTTCTTTGCTGTGTGCATTTATAACCTGTAAGTTCAAAATGCATTGCCCTGTGAATGCAATTAATATTTGGCCAAGCAAGTAAGGTGTTTAAAAATCAATTTTTTTCAGGTGCTTTTTTATATTCATGACAGCTTCTCAACACCAAGAATCAATCTCAATCAAAGCTGCAACTGAGTTTATCATAAATTATCATGAAAAGGTTTTCTACTGAGTAGATGGTTAATTACAATCTAATTTGAATTATTTTGCATATTAATGAGAAATGAATGAAAACCATTTTTAGATTTTTAACTTCAAGCGAAGAAACCCACGGAGATAATGGTCCCCTTTTAGAATGCATATGATCCAGTTTCTACTGGAAACATAGAATGTATTTTATTCATTTTGGGGAATTTAAAACTGATTAATGTTTTAATAGTTTTACCATTAATGCCCTTTAACTCAACCATAGTTTTGCGTTATGCAAGCCACGTTATGTAAGGTTTCTATCCTGAAAATGAAAATATGGAAATTTAATAAATGTGGAAGCGAAGTAAAATGATCCCTTTGTTTATAGGCAAGAAACATTTGCTTTATTGCCATATGTATCCTGTATTATATTATTTACCATAAAATATTAA
>WNYA01001262.1:32266-81490 GCA_019512145.1 Engystomops pustulosus | reverse complement strand
GGGGGGGGGGGGGGGGTCAGATAAACTGCTATGTGGTCATAGAGATTAGATAGAGGTGGCTCGCACGCTTCCTCTATGAATATGTAGGAGGAGCAGGACTCAAGGGCTTTCTCTATGAATATGTAGGAGGAGCAGGACTCACGGGCTTCCTCTATGAATATGTATGAGGAGCAGGACTCACAGGCTTCCTCTATGAATATGTATGAGGAGCAGGACTCACAGGCTTCCTCTATGAATATGTAGGAGGAGCAGGACTCACAGGCTTCCTCTATGAATATGTATGAGGAGCAGGACTCACATGCTTTCTCTATGAATATGTATGAGGAGCAGGACTCACATGCTTTCTCTATGAATATGTAGGAGGAGCAGGACTCACAGGCTTCCTCTATGAATATGTAGGAGGAGCAGGACTTTCTCTATGAATATGTAGGAGGAGCAGGACTCACGGGCTTTCTCTATGAATATGTAGGAGGAGCAGGACTCGCAGGCTTCCTCTATGAATATGATGGAGGAGCAGGACTCACAGGTTTTCTCTATGAATATGTAGGAGGAGCAGGACTCACAGGCTTTCTCTATGAATATGTAGGAGGAGCAGGACTCACAGGCTTTCTCTATGAATATGTAGGAGGAGCAGGACTCACGGGCTTTCTCTATGAATATGTTGGAGGAGCAGGACTCACAGGCTTTCTCAATGAATATGTAGGAGGAGCAGGACTCACAGGCTTTCTCTATGAATATGTAGGAGTAGCAGGACTCACAGGCTTTCTCTATGAATATGTAGGAGTAGCAGGACTCACAGGCTTTCTATGAATGTGGGTACATCATGAGTAACTCCTTATACGCTCCATCCCTGGATATCTATATTAGTGGTGGTAGGTGGAGATTCCTGCCCGTCCATAGAGCATGCTGGGATGCTGGGACTTGTTGCTCATCCCTAGAAGTCTGATGATGATCGCGCATTCTCGCATGTTAAAATTGGAGTATTAAATATGCAGTTTGCATTTTCACATTCCCATGGATTGTGGCCAAATGAGAGGTTGCTGCTCACACTGAATATCTTGGAATTAGTCAGTGTGTATAGCTGCCATCACGCTGAGTTCTCACCCAGTAGATTCTGTTTGAAATATATCTGATTATTTTCCGATTCACACGTTCCATAATCTGCTCCCCTTCCTCGTTACTTGGTCCACTCCCTAGTACTGCCACATCCAAAAAAAAAAAATCACTCAAATATTCCGAAGAACTGTGGTGTCTCACCAGTGGTTGCTGGGACGTGTGGTGCCTCACCAGTGGTTGCTGGGACTTGTGGTGTCTCACCAGCGGTTGCTGGGACTTGTGGCACCTCGACAGGGACTGCTGGGACTTGTAGTACATCACTATGGGTTGCTGGGACTTGTAGTACATCACTATGGGTTGCTGAGACTTGTAGTACATCACTGGGAGCTGCTGTAGGACTTGGCTGTTGTTGCTTCTTCTTGTACACGTCTCCCTCCTCAAAAGGCAGTGTAACAGGTTGCAGTATGGGCTTTACATGGGACTGCTGGGCCTCAGACCTGGATGTTGAGGCCTGGTCTCCCTCAAACCTCAGCTGGTTCCTGTATGTCTCTCCCACTGGTCCCATCTGCTCAATGGTGGGCTCCATCTCCTGCACAATGTCAGCCAGTTGTTTGGCCAGTGAGTCCAGCTTGTTATCCAGCAGGAGCTGCTTCCCGGGGTTTGCTGCCCTCAGTTTGTATGAGCAGTCTATCTGTTTCTGGATACCAGTGCTGGGATCTGGCCGGCCAGCTGGAGCTCAGGTGATGGCTCTGGGGGCTGGAGCTCCGGTGATGGCTCTGGGGGGCTGGAGCTCCGGTGATGGCTCTGGGGGGCTGGAGCTCCGGTGATGGCTCTGGGGGGCTGGAGCTCCGGTGATGGCTCTGGGGGCTGGAGCTCCGGTGATGGCTCTGGGGGCTGCAGTTTGCTGCTGAGATCTTTGCTTGCAGGCCTGGATCCTGTAGCCACACTACCACCGCTCTTTCCTGGCCCTAGACCCTGAGTTTTGGGCACAGAGTCCTGGGACTTCTGGTGTTTGGCGGTCGCTGTAACTGATTGAGCCCCGGATGTTTTGCAGACACAACATTGGTGGTACCTCTAGATGTTCCTTCCTGGCTGCCTTTGGTCTCCTTTCCAGCTTGCAGGCCCCCAGACCTTGTGCGCTCCACTGGTAACATAACTCGCTGCTGCAGGTTCTCCTGGATGGTCTGTCTCTCCAGTGATGTCCTCCTCTGCCTGCCCGGGGTGGAGGTGGATTGTCTGTCTCTCCAGTGATGTCCTCCTCTGCCTGCCCGGGGTGGAGGTGGATTGTCCCCCTGAGGCCTGGGATGGAGGCTGCTGCACACTCTGTATGTTTCTTACTCTTGGACTTTCCAACAGTTTACTTTTACTTTCAGTCATACTGGCCGGTTGCTTCACCAGGTTCTTACTTCCACACCGACTGTCCTTCCATTACTGGAACTTGCACTGCTGCCATTCCTTCCTTCCATAAAGACATATGGATTTACATCCCTTTCTTGAGCTGGAGCAGGGGGCAGTGTCCTCCTAACACTACTAGGGGTGACTGTCCTATACCATGGCCCCCACATCATCACACCAGCAGGGGGCAGTGTGTACTACTATCACTACTAGGGGTGACCGTCCTATACCATGGCCCCACATCATCACACCAGCAGGGGGCAGTGTGTCCTCCTATCACTACTAGGGGTGACTGTCCTATACCATGGCTCCTACAAGACTAGGCTCCAAGCAGAAGGACACTAGGCTACAAAGTAGGAGGATACTAGGCTATAAAGCCGGAGACTACTAGATATAAGCAGGAGGACTACTAGACTACTAAGCAGGAGGACTACAAGGCTGTACTAAGCAGGACGACTATAAACTACTAAGCAGGAAGGAACTACTAGGCTACATAGCAGGAGGACTACTCGACGACTAAGCAGGAGGACTACTAGGCTACTAAGCAGGAGGACTACTGGCACAAAGCAGGAGGACTACTAAGGCTATAAAGGCAGGAGGATACTAGTATACCAAAAAGCAGGCGGAGACTACTAGGAGGATACCAGCAGGAGGACTACTAGGCTCCCAAGCAGGAGGATATAGGCTGTACAACGCCGTAGGACTATGGCTATAAAGCAGGAGACTACTAGGGAGATACTAAGCAGGGGGACTACTAGACTACTAAGCAGGAGGACTACTAGGCTACAACGCAGGGGATACTAGGCGATAAGCAGGAGGACTAATCGACTATAAGCAGGAGGCTACTAGGCTACCCAAGCAGGGAGGACTACTAGGCTACCAAGCAGGAGGGATACTAGGCATACAAGAAGGAGGAAAAGACTAGGGCTCTACCAAGCAGGAGGAACTACTAGGCCACAAAAGCAGGAGGAAATGCTAAGTACCAAAGCAGGAGGACTACTAGGCGACCAAGCAGAAGGACGACTAGGCCACAAAGCAGAAGAACTACTAGGCCACGAAGCAGGAGGACTACTAGACTACCAAGCAGGAGGACTATTAGGCTATAAAGCAGGAGGACTACTAGGCTACCAAACTGAAGGACGACTAGGCTACCAAGCAGAAGGACTACTAGGCTACCAAGCAGGAGGACTACAGGCTACCAAGCAGAAGGACTACTAGGCTACCCAAGCAGGAGGACTACTAGGCTGACAAGCAGAAGGACTACTAGGCTAACCAAGCAGCGAGGACTACTAGGCTACAAGCAGGAGGACTCTAGGCCTACAACGCAGGAGGACTACTAGGCTACAAAGCACAAGGACTACAGGCTACCAAGAGGAGGACTACTAGGATACCAAGAACAAGGACTACAGGCTACAAGAAGGAGGACTACTAGGCTACCAAGCACAAGGACTACAAGGCTACCAAGCAGGAGGACTACTAGGCTACCAAGTAGGAGGACTACTAGGCTACCAAGGAGAAGGACTACTAAGATTTAAAGGAAAAGGACTACTAGACTACCAAGCAGGAGGACTACTAGGCCACCAAGCAGGGACACTAGGCTCCAAGCAGGAGCGACTCTATAGGCCACCAAGCAGGAGGACTACTAGGCTACCAAGCAGGAGGACTACTAGGCCACCAAGCAGGAGGACTACTAGACTACCAAGGAGAAGGACTACTAGGATACCAAGGAAAAGTACTACTAGGATAGCAAGGAGAAGGCCTACTAGGATAGCAAGGAGAAGGCCTACTAGGATAGCAAGGTGAAGGACTACTAGGATAGCAAGGAGAAGGCCTACTAGGATAGCAAGGAGAAGGACTACTAGGATAGCAAGAGAAGGACTACTAGGATACCAAGGAAAAGTACTACTAGGATAGCAAGGAGAAGGACTACTAGGTAGCAAGGGAGGGACTACTAGGATAGCAGGAGAAGGTCATATAGGATAGCAAGCAGAGAAGGGACTACCTAGGATAGCAAGGAGAAGGACTACTAGGATACCAAGGAAAAGTACTACTAGGATAGCAAGGAGAAGGACTACTAGGGGATACCAAGGAGAAGGACTATAGGATAGCAAGGAGAAGGACTACTAGGATAGCAAGGAGAAGGCCTACTAGGATAGCAAGGAGAAGGCCTACTAGGATAGCAAGGAGAAGGCCTACTAGGATAGCAAGGAGACAGGCTATAGATAGCAAGGGAAGGATGACAGGATAGCAAGGAGAAGGGCCATAATAGGATAGCAAGGAGAAGGACTACTAGGATAGCAAGGAGAAGTACTACTAGGATAGCAAGGAGAAGGACTACTAGGATAGCAAGGAGAAGGACTACTAGGATAGCAAGGAGAAGGCCTACTAGGATAGCAAGGAGAAGGACTACTAGGATAGGCATGGAGGAAGGAAGCAGGATAGCAAGGAGAAGGCCACTAGGATGCAAGGAGAAGGCTATAGGATAGCAAGGAGAAGGCTACTAGGATAGCAAGGAGAAGGACACTATGATAGCAAGGAAGAAGGACTACTAGGGATAGCAAGGAGAAGGCCTATAGGATAGCACGGAGAAGGGCTACTAGGATAGCAAGGAGAAGGCTACTAGGATAGCAAGGGAAGTTACTACTAGGATAGCAAGGAGAAGGCTACCTATAGGATGCAAGGAGAAGGACTACTAGGATATCAAGGGAGAGGACTACGAGAGATAGCAAGGAGAAGGATACTAGGATACCAAGGAAAGTCCACTGGAAGCAAGGAAGAAGGAACTACTAGGATACAAGGGAAGAAAGTACTACTAGGATAGCAAGGAAGGACTACTAGTGATAGCATGAAAGCCTACTAGGATAGCAAGGAGAAGGCCTACTAGGATAGCAAGGAGAAGGCCTACTAGGATAGCAAGGAGAAGGACTACTAGGATAGCAAGGAGAAGGCCTACTCGGTAGCAAGGAGAAGGCCTACTAGGATAGCAAGGAGAAGGCCTACTAGGATAGCAGGAGAACGTACTTCCTAGATGCAAGGAGAAGGCCTACTAGGATAGCAAGGAGAAGGCCTACTAGGATAGCAAGGAGAAGGCCTACTAGGATAG
The DNA here is from genome assembly GCA_019512145.1 of Engystomops pustulosus. Classification (NCBI taxonomy): domain Eukaryota; kingdom Metazoa; phylum Chordata; class Amphibia; order Anura; family Leptodactylidae; genus Engystomops; species Engystomops pustulosus. The sequence continues at coordinate 75,936 of WNYA01001262.1, read as the reverse complement.
CAAGGAGAAGGACTACTAGGATAGCAAGGAGAAGGACTACTAGGATAGCAAGGAGAAGGCCCTAATAGGATAGAAAGAGAAGCATACTAGGGATAGCAAGGAGAAGGCATACTAGGATAGCAAGGAGAAGGATACTAGGATTAGAAGGAGAAGTACTACTAGGATAGCAAGGAGAAGGCCTACTAGGATAGCAAGGAGAAGGCCTACTAGGATAGCAAGGAGAAGGCCTACTAGGATAGCAAGGAGAAGGACTACTAGGATAGCATGGAGAAGGACTACTAGGATAGCATGGAGAAGGACTACTAGGATAGCAAGCTACTATTTTAAATAGCCAATAGATTATGAGGCTGCCATACTATTACTAAAACTATCAAGCGAGCAGACTACTAGGACATCAAACTAAAAGCTTTGCTGATTAATTGGCTACTAGAATAAAATATTGCCATACCGCTTGCCCTCCAGTCTCCTACGCTTAACTAAAGGGATGTCCACCGGCCAGGCCATAACTGTACAGATCCCTCCTCTGGGATCCAGTGAGTGGAAAGGGTCAGCCGAACATGGACGTATCTCCACTGATTGACCTACTGGGGTATATAATCAAGATGGATAAACTCTATAGCTTTATTCTCCAACCAGGATTGTCTTTGTATCGCAGCGCCATATGTTTGGTAATGGCTGTGCATGGTATTACAGCTCACAGAATGGTGGACCTCCATCAGTGGCCCTGGTTCTGGTGGTCGGTCCGGTGGTTTGCCTCTAGATTAACTTGGAATGATTGAGATTTGAAGACCAAAGTCATTATTACCAGAGATCTGATCTTCAAAGACAAAGTTGTATCCACAATTGTCACATTTCCGGAAGGAACACAACGCCTATGACCCAAAACAATGGCTGCCCCTGTGAATCACAGTGAGGAGGGCGGCAGGTACAGGTGGAGGCTTCCTCTGAGCCTTTGTCTGGCCCGTTGTATCAGGTCACAGGTCGTCACCTTGTGCCCATGCTGCCATAGTGTTTATTTACACAGGTGAGATGTTCTGCGACTGTCAGACCCCGGATTATCTGTGCTGATCTATAGGACAAGATGGATACAAATACAAAGAGTTTATATAAGCTGCTGATAAGAAAGGTGAAGAGGCAAAGCAGGGGGGGGGCAGCGGACGTTATATAGGGGGGGGGCGTGAAGATAAACTTGCTAGTGGTCATAGAGATTAGATAGACGGTGGTAGGCACGCTTCCTCTATGTAATAGGTAGGAGGAGCAGGACTCAAGGGCTTTCTCTATGAATATGTAGGAGGAGCAGGGCTCACGGGCTTCCTCTATGAATATGTAGGAGGAGCAGGACTCACAGGCTTCCTCTATGAATATGTATGAGGAGCAGGACTCACAGGCTTCCTCTATGAATATGTAGGAGGGCAGGATCACAGGCTTCCTCTATGAATAGGTATTGAGGGCAGGACTCACCTGCTTTCTCTATGAATATGTATGGATAGGACTAACTCACATGCTTTTCTATGATATGTAGGCGAAGAAGGGGACTCACAGGATTCTCTATGAAATATGTAGGAGGAGAAGACGTTCTCATGAATATGTAGGAGGACAGGGGACTCACGGGCTTTCTCTATGAATATGTAGGAGGAGCAGGACTCGCAGGCTTCCTTATTGAAATTGATGGAGGAGCAGGACTCACAGGTTGTTCTCTATGAATATGTAGGAGGAAGCAGGACTCACAGGCTTTCTCTATGAATATGTAGGAGGAGCAGGACTACGGCTTTCTCTATGAATACGTAGGGGGTAGGACTCACAGGCTTCCTTGAATATGGAGGAGTCGCAGGACTCACAGGCTTTCTTATGAATATGTTGGAGGAGCAGGAATCACAGGCTTTCTCTATGAATATGTGGAGAGAGAAGGACTCACAGGCTTTCTTATGAATCTGTAGAGGAGCAGGACTCAAAGGCTTTCTCTATGAATATGTAGGAGGAGGAGGACTCACAGGCTGTCTCTATGAATATGAGGAGGAGAAGCCGACTCACAGGTTTTCTTATGAATAGTAGGAGGAGCAGGACTCACAGGCTCCTCTCTGAATATGTAGGAGCAGCAGGACTCACCAGGCTTTCTCTATGAATAATTAGGAGTAGCAGGAATCCACAGATTCTGATGTGGGTAACATTCATGAGTAAACTCCTTAAAGCTCCATCCCTGGATATCTATATTAGTGGTGTGGTAGGTGGAGATTCTGCACGTCCATAGAGCATGCTGGGATGCGGATTGTGCTCATCCCTAGAGTCTGATGATGATCGGCATTTCGAATGTTAAAATTGGAGTTTAAATATTGCAGTGTGCATTGTTCAATTCCCAGGATTGTGCCAAATGAGGGGTTGCTGCTCACACTGAATTATTGGAATTAGTCAGTGTTGTATAGCTGCACACGTGAGTTATCACCAGAGATTCTGTTTGAAATATATTGATTATTTCCGATTTACACGGCCATAATGGCTCCCTCCTCGTACTTGGTCCACCCCTACTACTTGCCACATCCAAAAAAAAAAAATCACCTTCAAATATTCCGAAGAACTTAGAATCCGCCTACAGACTTTATATGGGGGTCTATATAATAACTCTATATGGGAGTATATACAATGATAAAGGATATATGGGACGGGATAGGTGATGTAATAGTGCGGATTTGAAGCTCGGGAAGAGGGCGGGGCTTTGGAAACTTTCCATTCATGTGCATGAAAAAACATTAAAGTTACTTGTCTTCACAAAAAAGAGGAAAGTGGCGGAATCTGGAAATTTTTCTCTAATTCTTCTTCTCTTTAGAGGTGAGTATGGTTCCAGACAGGAGAACCATACAAAGAGGCAGAGCTGGAGGAGAACGGCCCAGATCAGAGCAAAGAAAAGGGATCCAACCATCACCAGATGGGAGACTGGACACCAAGCAACCCAACGGAGAAGAAATTGAGTCACGTCCAATGATTAAATACAAGGCCCAGGAGACCACAAAAGCTCTCGTTTGGAGAGGGGGGGGGGGGGGGGGGGGGGGGGGGGGGGGGGGGGGGAATGGACAAACCAGAGTGTTGAACACCGAGTTGACCATGTTGAGGTCTTGGTACGAACTTTGGGGCTTGATGACGATAAGCGACACCATGTGTGATGGTCAGGGGCCAGACCAACAGACGTGGCTGGTGAGCCTAATAGACTGTTATCGGCCAAGCACAAATCATGACCTGGACGGTACTGACATTTTTTCACCATCTTTTACTGACCCCTAATTTTTTTTAATTTATTTTCTTATCTGAAAGGGAAGACACTCTAGCTATACCAATTAGTGTGTTTGCTAAAATGCTTGTGTTAATAAAAATAATATCCAAACATCGGCATTGTCTGAATGAAGGCATCGAGAAAGGAGTAGCACCACATGTTCTATGGTCCCATCGCTTGGAGATGATCTTAGAAAAGTCTAGGCTGTATCACTGTCTCATGTTGGCTCTGGGGGGGGGGGGGTCCTAGGAGAAGTGTCCCAGGTGGAAGCCCAAGGGCCACACAAGAGTCTCAATGCATCAAACAATGGAGAACAAGAAGGACATACAGACCCACTGTCATTATAGGTCTCGGTGCAGGGAACTGTTTGAGGCACAAAAACACTTGGACCGATTAATCTACAGAACAAGGGTTCCCAAATGCTTTCTAGTGCCCTTTTAAAGATAGAAGTAGAAGTGCCATGCTTGGCCACCACCTACTCTCTAGTAGAACATTGAGTAAATCACAAATCTATTCTCTGATACACAGGGAATGTTATTGGACCCTCATTTTACTGTCAATGGGAAGCCCTTTACGCTTTCAGGGATCAACTGACGTATGTAGGGTGATGTTATGATGATCTTGGGGAAACACAACGATGTGGTGTTTGGTCTGTCAAAAAAGAAGAGGTTTCTGGCGGTGGCAGGGCAGCTTATTCCATCCCGCCACGTAGGCAGTGGGGGTTGGGAAGAAAGAATAGTGATTGATCTAACCGTGTAAAGCCACCAATGAAGGGACCTCGCGTGACCTGCTTTCTAGTAACTCATCACTGCCATCTTTTTGCCGTCAATTACTGCGTTGCTCTGGTGATTGCTCTGGTTGTCGGCATTACCCAGGGATTGGAGGAAGTGTGAGTGTTGCCGAGACACCCCATATCTGGTTAGCATGTCGTTGGGGGTGCTAGGTGTGTCAGAGTCATGCTGGAAGGCCTCCAGTAGAAGGCGCAGCATCAGACTAGGTGCCCCAGTATGTGTATATTACCACGTCAGTGGCAGGGCGGGGCCCGCAGCCGAGGAGCAGGTAGCCCTCTCTCGTTTGTTGTTGTATATTGAGGATGGAAGATCCTGAAATAATATTTGTGTTTTTACACCAGAACAACAAATGCTATTTTGAGGAACAAAGACGCTGCTAGGTTGGCTGCAAATCCCATCGTCGATCTCAGACCCCGTAGTTTTTTCTCGTGGTGTCTGCGGAATGGCAGATGCCAGATTCCATGGTGGCTTCACACTTCACTCTCCGCAGGGGGAGACACGTGACACAGCTTAAACGCTGCGCCTCTGCATGGAAAAATTGGCACTGACCACTTTTATCCATGGAGACGGAAGGCCAACACATCTCACACAAAGTTGATTCCAGGAAAGATGGTACAAACTAAACTGTCCACCAACAAGACTATTACAGCATCTCTCAGACCCAACATGCTATGAAGTACCACCGCACTTACCCAAGCAGGAACCGGGGAGGGTCACAGAGGGCAAATCAAAGAAAATAAAACAAACAGGAGCAAAACCAGTAGTTCATCTTGTAAATAGGAGGCAGTATTAATAGTAGTTATATTCGGGTACATAGGAGGCAGTATTATAGTGTTTATTTTGTACACGGGGCAGTATTATAGTAGTTATATTCCTTTTACATAGGGGACAGATATTCATAGTTTATATTCTTGTACATAGGGGGCAGATTATAGTAGTTAATATTCCTGTACATAGGGGGCCAGTCTTATAGTAGTTATAGTCTTGACATAGGGGGTCAGTATCAGTAGTTAATCTTGTACATTAGGGGGCAGTCTGATAGTAGTATAGTCCTGTACATAGGGGGCAGTTGATAGTAGTTAGATTCCTGTACATGGGGGGCAGTATTATAGTAGTTAATTCTATAAATAGGGGGCAGTATATAGTAGTTATATTCCCATGTACATAGGGGGCAGTAGGATTATAGTAGTATATTCTTGTACACAGGAGGGCAAGTATTATAGTAGTTCTAATTCCTGTACATAGGGGGAAGTATTATAGTAGTTATATTATTGTAATAGGGGGGCAGTAGTATTTATAGTAGTTATCTTCCTGTACACAGGGGGCAGTATTATAGTAGTTATATTCCTGTACATAGGGGGCAGTATTATAGTAGGTATTTCCTGGTGACATAGGGGGCAGTATTATAGTAGTATATCTTGTACACAGGAGGCAGTTATGATCGTAGTTATATTCCTGTACATAGGGGGCAGTATTATAGTAGTTATATTCCGGTAAAAGGGGGCGATTATAGAGTAGTTATCTTTCGTATACATAGGGGGGAAGTATTTAGTAGTTATATTCCTGTACATAGGGGGGCAGTATTATAGTAGTTATATTTGTACACGGAGGGCAGTAGTGATTTATAGTAGTTAGATCCTGTACAGAGGAGGCAGTATTATAGTAGTTATATTCCTGTAATAGGGGCAAGATTTATAGTAGTTATATATTATACCTAGGGGTGGGGCAGTTATTATAGTAGTTATATTCGTGACTAGGGGCAGGATTATAGTAGTGATATTCTTGTACACGGCGCAGGTGGAGGGCAGTTTATAGTCGTTATATTCATGTTACATAGGGGGCTAGTCGTATAGTAGTTATTTCTTGTACATAGGGGGCGTCAGATTATAGTAGTATATCCTGTACAACAGGGGCGGCAGTAGTATAGTTAGTTAATTCCTGTACTAGGGGGCAGTTTATAGTAGTTATCGTCCTGTACATAGGGGGCAGTATATAGTAGTTAGATTCTGTACAAGGAGGCATAGAGTATTATAGTAGTATATAGTCTGTACATAGGGGGCAGTTATTATAGTAGTTATATTCCTGGACATATGGGGGCAGGATTTATAGTAGTATATTCTTGACATAGGGGGCACTATTATGGTAGTTATATTCCTGTACATAGGGGGCAGTATTATAGTAGTTATATTACTGACATAGGGGGGCAGTAGTATAGTAGTTATATTCTGTACATAGGGGGCAGAGTATATTATTAGTAGTTAATCCTGTACAATTTAAAAAAAGGGGGGGGCAGTGGCAAGTATATAGTAGTATATTCTGTACATAGGGGCAGTATCTATAGTAGTTATATTCCTGTACATAGGGCATTATATTAGTAGTTATTTTCTGTACATAGGAGGCAGATTATAGTATTATTATTCCTGTACTAGGGGGCAGTATTATCGTAGTATATCCTGTTTACATAGGGGGCAGTAGTATAGTATTTATATTCCTGTAATAGGGGGCAGTAGTTAGTAGATATATTCTTGTACATCGGGGGCGTATTATAGTAGTATATCTTGTCATAGGGGGCAGATTATAGTAGTTATTTCCTGTTACATAGGGGGCAGTATTATAGTAGTATAATATATATTCTGTACATAGGGGGCAGTATTATAGTAGTATATGCTGACATGGAGGCAGTATTATAGTAGTTATATTCTTTGTAAATATGGGGCAGTATTAGTAGTTAATTCTTGTACATAGGGGGCAGTATATAGTTAGTTAAGTCTTGTACATAGGGGCCAAGGGATTATAGTAGTTATATTCGTGTACATAGGGGGCAGTATTATAGTCGTTATTCCTGACATAGGGGCAGCTTATAGTAGTTATATTCGGGTAAATAGGGGGCAGTATGGATAGTAGTTATATTCCTGTACCATAGGAGGCATATATAGTAGTAGTTATATTATTGTACATAGGGGGCAGTATTATAGTTAGTTATGATATTGACTAGGGGGCAGTTATTATAGTAGTTCATTCTTGTACATAGGGGGCGGCAGTATTTATAGTAGTTATATTATTGTAAATAGGGGCAGTTTATAGGAGTTATATTCTGTACATAGGGGGCAGTATATAGTAGTATATTACATGTACATAGGGACAGTATATAGTAGTGCTATTTTTAATAGGGGGCCAGTATATAGTTTAGTGATATTCTTGTACATAGGGGGCAAGTATTATAGTAGGTTATATTCTTGGACATAGGAGGGCAGTATTATAGTATTATTTTCTGTGTACATAGGGGACAGTAGTATAGTAGTTATATTTCCTGTACATAGGGGGCAGTATTTAGTCGGGTATTCTGTACATAGGGGGACATATTATAGTAGTTATATTCGATGTACATAGGGGCAGTATGATCGTGTTTATCTTGTACATAGGGGGCAGTATTATAGTAGGATTCTTCGTGTACAAGGGGCAGTATGATGTAGTTATCTTCTTGTACATAGGGGGCCGTATTCTAGTAGTTATATATTGTACATTTGGGGGCACAGTATTATAGTAGTTATATTCTTGTACATAGGGGGCAGGATTATAGTAGTTATATTCGTCAATTAGGATGGCAGTAGTTTATAGTAAGTTGTTCGGTACATAGGGGGCAGTATATAGTAGCTATATCCTGACCATAGGGGGCAGGTTTTTAAATTAGTAATTTAGTTGTCTATCTTGTACATGAGGGGGCAGTATTATAGTGTTCTATTCTGTACATAGGGGGCAGAGGGCGTTTATAGTGTATATCTTGTACTAGGGGGCCGTATTAATAGTAGTTATATTCTGTACATAGGGGGGTATTATAGTTGTCTAGTCCTGGACATAGGGGCATTTTTATTAGTATAAACAAACAGTAAATATTACAAATATATTCTCATCAGAATGAATAGACAATATTTAAAAATACATTACAGATCAGAAAAATTTTTGCTTCTAAACATATAGGGATCGTACAACCTAGCTTCTGAGGAGTTATTGGGTTACAGGGTCATGGGCTGAAGAATAGCTGGGCAGACACTCTGCGTCCTGGTGTGTGCCATGTGATAGTATTTGTGTACTGATGATCAGGACATGGTCCCTCGGTCTATTGCCGGCTACCTGTGGTTGTCCACCATAGATTATGTCCGGTTAGGTCAGAGACTGCAGTAGTGATATTCCGAGTTCTGCGGGACACTCCTGCCAATATTGCCTCCCTCCCGGGCACTCAGTAGTAAAATGCTCCATGGTCTCATGTGCTGACGTCCAGGGGCTCAACCCCAGAGACACTCAAGATTTTAATTGACCCTGGACAAAGAGTCCCAATGCAAGGATAGCCAGGCAATATCAAGAGCTTTGCAGGGAGGCCTGGACTATTGAACCTAAAGGCTTGCCTGCAGGGGCGTGGTGTGTAGTCCCTCAGAGTAGTGGTCCTACAGATATTGGATATAGAGGCCTTCCTTGGTCTTACTCTCAAAAAAATATTTGGTCTAGCCTCACTTTTTAAAACACCTGAGCCCATACTCCAGCTATTTGGGAAAGTAGCCGGGAGTCCATCTGCCCCTCTTGAGAATGCCGTTCCTGACACCCAAGATCTGCCAAAAGCAATATACAGTTCCCTGACACTATTTACCACAGGAAGGGAGACCATTGTTTAGTCCAGGTTACCAAAATTAACTTTTAGACACATGGCAGTCAAAGAAGACCCTTGATTCAACATTATCCAGCCCACACTCTCTCATCTGCAGGTAGGTGATCCCTCTTTTTAACTGGGTTAAACCTGTTCCCCCATAAAAGCTTGAAGAACAGGCTTAAAGAGCGAGCGGGAGAAGATTCTGGCAAAGGAAATACGACAGAGGACGTAGAGGAAGACAGGGACCAGGTAAGCTCCTCAGAGTAACCCCTTTCTCTATATGTCAGCCTCCATTCTGCCATCGCGGAAACTTTTGTATTTCCGTGTTTCCAACTCTCTTCCCAATTTAGGCTTGGAATTATCTTCCCTCCCAAAATTAACCCAAGGATTCTTAATATGGGTGGAGCCTTGGGACACTGGCGATCAAAGTCAGAGCGTATATCCAATGTCCAGAAAAGCCTGAATCTTCTTCAAGGTTTGACCAGAGACCCGGAGCCTCGAGTAATTCTGATGGCTGCAGACAACATCTCCACCTCACGGGCTCAGATATCACCACAGTCAAATCATCCGCGTAGGAGGACTACCTTCAAAGGAAGCAATGGGGGACCGACAACCCCCCCGAAAATCCACGCTGCAGTGATCTCAGGAACGGGTCTATGGCAAACACATACAGCAGTGGACTCACGGGGCACTGTTGCACCCCCGCCTCTACTTCACAAGTGTCCCCCTGCCAACCATTGATCAGAGGAAAGCTCTTCGCCTCTCTATTACCAAGTTGAGCCAATCTATAAATTGTCCCGGAATACCGTACCTTTGACAAAGTGCAAATAGATAATGTGATAACCCTGTCAAAGCTTTAGCTGGTCAGACCTACCAACATATCTCCACACCTCAGAGCTTTACATCTCTCAAACATCTCCCTTATCGAGCTGACTGCTCCAGAGATGTTACGCCCATCTTACTGTGCCGTACTAGAAGCCTGATACAGTGCCGGGGACAAACAGACTAACCTAGAAAACAGAAATTTTTGCCAGAATTTCCTGTTGACATTCACTGGGAGGGCGATCGGCTCCAGTTCTTGATGTCCTAGGCTCATACCTTTAGACAGCAGAATAAGGGAGGACACTCTCATGGATGGCAGGCATCAGGTGATCCTAGACAGTAGTAAAAACACATCCACAAGAAATCGGGGCTAAGAGGTCTCTAAATTTCTTTAAAAAATTAACGGTTTACCATCAGGACTGGTGGGTGCCCTTCTTCAGATGAAATTTATCAATGGCCTCTTAACCTCTCTTGTTATTCTGCTGTTCAAAGGAGAAAAGTCCAAATCAAGTGTCAGACCTTTGGAGTTGCCTCCAAGAATTGAGGCATTCTCTTATATTTTTTCCCAGAATTTTAATAGGGATCAGAACCCCAAGTTTCCGTAATCTCGACTGGGAAACCAGGGACATGTAGCGGCTGTATGAGAGTTTATCAATTTCAGTCGGTCAATCTTTTGTTGTCATCCCACCCGCCGCAACCGAATACAGTTGACTCCATTCTTTATGCAGTTGGATACTGGTGTAACTTACTTTACCTTCACTGACAGGTATCTGACGTTTCTACCACCAGTCAGATATGTGGTCATAGATAGAAGTTCCTCTCGGAGATGGTCCTGAAAAAAGGGAGTGTTATTACAATTGCTGGGGACATCGGCCACAATCCAGGATGCGTGGAATTAAGCCTCACATAAACCCCCGACCATATCCGAGCAGTTAGTGCGCCTAGGTATAACAATTAAGACAAGATGGTAAGAATATGGGACGACCGTCTCGCTTATTACCCACTAAGAGTCTCTGAGGGACTCACAAATACCCATATCGATCCGCTGTGCTTAGAACATGTGTAGGGTACCTAGGTTTCATCACGTCCAAGGTAAATACATCACGTAGGGTTTGCCTGTGACATGATTGCTCTGTAGGACCCCCTGGAGTCTCTGACCACTGCTCTGCCGAGGGACCTGTCACCTGGCTGTAAAGACAACATTAAGTCACCCGCTTACTACAGGGATGAGGTAAAAAAGATATTACCTCATTAAAAAGCTGTATGTATTCTTCATGTCACTGTCTGTGGGCCATAGATGTTGATCAGCCGGAAGCCGCCTACATGGATGGTCACCTTTAGCACCAAGGCACCTCCCACATAGCAACCTCCGTCGGCATGTTGCCCGTCACGTCTGTGGTGTAAATAATATTGGCGGCCCCGGCATTGGCTCCACAGCAGTTGACCAGTACCAGTAAGAAGGACAGACCGCCACTCATGCACGGAGCCTGCCAACAGTGCCGAGGACAAACAGACTAATCTACAAAATAGAATTTTGCCAAAATCTCCTGTCAAACATTTTTCAAGCGGGCGATCGCCTCAGTCTTGATTGTCACTAGGCCTCCTTACCTTTGGACAGCAGAAACTAGCGAGAGACCCTCATGGATGGAGGCCATCAGGTGATTTTTATAGACAATTTCTGTAACATCCATGAGGATTGAGCCAAGAACTCTGAACTTTTAAAATTATGCTGTAATACCACAGGACCTGGTTGCCTTCTTCAGTTTTATTATCAATGGCCTCTTTCTTTAACCTCCTACCTACTGTTATTCTGCTGTCAAAGGAGAAGAAAAGTCCATTCTCTAGTATCAGGGCCTGGAGTGCCTCCAAGAATGGTCACTTTTTGCTTAATCCAAAGCTTTCTTAGGAAATATGTCAGTATGTATAAGATCTCACCCCACCACCAGGTTCCTCGGAGATCACTGTAAAACACCTGGGATCAGTGAGACCGGCGATCAGTTTTTATCCCGGCTCCCAGCAACTCTCAAATGGTCAGGTGCCCCTCGTGCCTGTCCCTTTTAACACCAGGGAGGTGTATATACTGTACTGATACTGCCTTCTCAGCGGTCACATACCTTTTGTTGGTCATCCCCACCGCCAATTTCCAATTCTTTAGCAGTCATAATGTGGCTGTACTTACTCTTATCCTTCTTAATGACAGTCGCGTAAAAGGAAACCGGATCTCCCCATTGACGTCCTCCCACCAGGCCATGTTGTTATAAAAAATCTACTCTGTCAGTTGAAGCTGCAAAAAAACTGAAACGTATTCTTGGCATCTAAACAGACTAGAATTTAGCTCCACAGCCTCTCCACATCAGGAAACTAGAGGCCCACCCAAACAAAAATATAAGGCCAAATGATCGGAGTATGGGACCGTTCTTTCCTTCTTTTATCCGATGGTTTCAGTCGGACTCAACAGAGCGAGGATCTAATCCTACTTCTGCGTCCTGCACAGGTGTAAGTGACTTAGGGATCTACCACTCGTACAAAAACACATACAGGCCCGACTGCGAATTATACTATTAGGACCTTAGGACCTGGAAGGGGCCCTATGTTCCTGTCCCTGTTTGGTTAGTGGTGGCATTAAAGTACCCAGCCATGATGACAGGAATTGATTTGAATAGATAAAGGCGTCATATCCTTAAAAAGATGAGTCCTTTTGGTCACTGTCTGGGGCCATAGATGTTAATGAGCCGGAGTCTTCTGCATGATGGTGACCTTAGAGAAGCACCGTCCCATCGATAACCTCAGTGAGTCCTGTGGACGGTGGACACAAGGAGTGTTAAAATAAGGTAGAGATCTCCGACATAAGGCTCCACAGCCAGCGACAAAAAGAAAGGACACAGCTGCCAATCTTTACGCCTCTCGTAGAGACCCTTAAGCTGTTCAATCATGTTCCCAGCTAAGAAATATACATCGGCCTTGAGATTCTTAGATGTTCATAAAAACATGTCTAGGGCCTTCTAGCCCTAATGCTATTCACATTACTGGTGGACCACAGTAAGCTGGAAGGTCGCATTAGAAAAAGAAGAAGAAAGACATCCCATCATCATAAGTTCCGGAGATGTCTTCATGACTTACCGGTTTCCATATCCCCCAAACTGGACTGAGGACGCGTATGGGAAGGGTTTACATTTGTGGGAGGGGATCTTCCCCTGGCTGGGATCATCATCATATCCTTTCATACATAACGTTTCAGCTATATCCGACTCTCCATCTGACTCAGAAAGTACACTGTACTATTAGTGAGTCTACAGGAAGATCCGCCTTGATCCAACTCTCATTTGAGGGTTTTTGGACGGTGGTCCACGCACTCTCGGGTTTTCTGTGCTTTTATCTTTTTCCTCTTTTGGACAATATTATTCCCCTAGTGGTTGTTTGGACAGTTCGGGGAAGGGAGGAAGGGAAAGGCTCTGGCTGCTCTTACAAGAATGCTCCACTACCCTCCATGTCCCCCTCTTTGTTACTGTCCATGGATGGTCCGGGGCGGGCAGCCACACTAATATGGGGGTATCTGGCACTGTCACACTGACCCTGACAATAGGGACTCCTCCTCCTGACCTCCTATCTGGTACCATTGCCCCTTCATTCAGATCCTCATCAGGCAAAACATACAGATGTTGTGCCAGGGTCTGGACAGTCCCTATGGGGGTGACACCGAATTGACCACAAAGGTGGCATCTGATGGTCTGGCAGTGGCGATCACTGGCCCAGTCCCCCACAGGGTGCACGTCCACTTGCCACGATGACCGCATTCACATCTAAAGGAATAAACGGGGGATGACCAACATAGAAACAACCCCCACCCGTATCTTGCCGCAACGGAGGAGTTGGGAAGGTGATGGGTGATGTTCGGTTCTGATGTAATGTAAAAGGATCCTCCACCGCCCGTCCAGGATTCCACCTCATACTGGTCTTGGTCATGTTGACATGAGGGTACAAGTTCCTGAGCCATATGTGGGGTTGATGTCCTGAGGGGGGGACAGACTCGTTTCCAGAACATTTCTGGGTGAAATTTCTCATATCAGCTTGGAGATGGGAATAAAACTAAACTTGTTCACCCCTCAGTACTCTTAGCGAGGGACCATGAGCCCAGAAACCGGTCCAGATAGACATGAGCTTGAAGCTAATGTCAACCATGTCTATCAGGAAGATTTATTCGGCCGGATGTCAGCTGGCTGGAAACCATCTGGGTGCACAACATTGTCCCTGACCACGTGCCGCCTGTCAGGTAGATCTTCCTTCGCTCCCTGTGTCTAAACTGACAACGGTCATCTAAATTCGACGGTGTAAATGGATTAGGAATGGGAACCCGACTCCAGCATTGCTGATGTTGACCTCTGTCCTGCTTGGGAGATGTGTGGCTGGGGACCAGTGGAACTGTACCTGGGATTGTAGGGTCTGCTCAATACAATGCTGTTAATCAAGAATAGTCCCTGACAGCGGGAAACTGGCAATACCTCGCCAGTGGTTGCTGGGATGTGTGGGCTCTCACAGTGGTTGCTGGGACTTGGTGTCTCACCAGCGGTTTGCTGGGACGTGTGGTTGTCTCACCAGTGGTGATGGGACTGTGGTGGTGCCTCGCCAGTGGTTGCATGGGATGGTGGTTTCAAACAAGTGGTGGCTTGGGACGGTGGTGCCTCACCAGTGGTTGCTGGGAATGTGTGCCTCAACAGTGGTTGCATGGGAATTGTGTGTACTCCAGCGGGTTGCTGGGACTTGTGGTGTCTCACCAGTGGTTGCGGGCTTGTGGTGCCACCAGGGGTTGTGGGCTGTGGTGTCTTCACCAGCGGTTGCTGGGACTTGTGGTGCCTCCCAGTGGTGCTGGGACTTGTGGTTGCCCACAGTGGTTGCTGGGTGGGACTTGTGGTGTCTCACAGTGGTTTGGGACGTGTGGTGTCTCACCCAGTGGTTGTGGACTTGTGGTACCTCACCAGTGGTTGCTGGGGACGTGTGGTTGTCTCACCAGTGGTGCTGGGACTTGTGGTACCTACCAGTGGTTGCTGGGATGGTGGTGTCTCACCAAGTGGTTGCTGGGACGTGTGGTGTGCCTCACCAGTGGTGATGGGATGTGTGGTAGTGTCTCACAGTGGTTGCTGGGATGTGGGTGCCTCACCCAGTGGTTGCTGGGAATTGTGGTTTCTAACCAGTGGTTGGCTGGGACGTGTGGTGTCTAACCAGTGGTGCGGGGACTTGTGGTACCTCACCAGTGGTTGGTGGGATGGTGGTGTCTCACCAGTGGTGCTGGGACGGGTGGTGCCTCACGGGTTGCTGGGACTTTGTGGTTTTCACCAGTGGTTGCTGGGACTTGTGTTACCTCACCAGTGGGTGCGGGACGTGTGGGTCCCACAGTGGTGCTGGGATGTGTGGGTCTCACAAGTGGGGCTTGGACTTGCTGGTGTCTCACCAGTGGTTGTGGACGTGTGGTGCTCACAGTGGTTGCTGGATTGTGGTGTCTCACCAGCCCGGTTGCTGGGACTTGTGGCACTCGACAGGACTCTGGGGAATTGTAGTAATCACTATGGGTTTGTGGGACTTGTTTGAACATCACCCTTTTTAATGGGTGCTTGAGACTGTAGTACATCACTGGGAGCGCTGTAGGGACTTGGCTGTTGTTTGCTTCTTCTTGTACACGGTCTCCCTCCTCAAAAGGCAGTGTAAAACAGTTGCCCAGTATGGGCTTGTACATGGGGACTGCTGGGCCCTCGACCTGGATGTTGAGGCCTGGTCTCCCTCAAAACTCAGCTGGTTTCCTGTATGTCTATCACACTGGTCCCATCGGCTCAATGGTCGGGCTCCCCCCTCTCCTGCACAATTGTCAGCCAGTTGTTTGGCCAGTGGCAGCTTGTTATCAGAAGGAATGATGATTCCCGGGGTTTGCTGCCCTCAGTTTGTTTGAGCAGGCTATCGGTTTCTGGATACCAGTGCTGGGATCTGGCCGGACACTGGAGCTCAGTGATGCTCTGGGGGCTGAGCTCCGGTGATGTATCTGGGGGGGATGGAGCTCGGTTGATGGCTCTGGGGAGGCGGAGCTCCGTTGTGGCTCTGGGGGGAGGAGCTCGGTGATGGCTCTGGGGGGCGGAGCTCCCGTGATGGCTCTGGGGGGATGGAGTACGGTTGATGGTCTGGGGGGCTGAGCTCCGGTGATGCTCGCTCTGGGGGGCTGGAGCTCGGTGATGGCTCTGGGGGGCTGGGCATTCGGTGATGGCTCTGGGGGGCTGGAGCTACGGTGATGCCTGGGGGGCTGGAGCTCGGTGATGGCTCTGGGGGTGGCTGGAGCTCCGGTGAGGGCTCTGGGGGCTGGAGCTCCGGTGATGGCTCTGGGGGGGGCTGGAGACTCCGGTGCGGTGATGGCTCTGGGGGGCTGGAGCACGGTGATGGCTCTGGGGGGCTGGAGCTTCCTGGCGGTTGATGGCTCTGGGGGCTGGAGCTCCGGTGATGGCTCTGGGGGCTGCAGTTGCTGCTGAGTCTGTGCTTGCAGGCCGGGATCCTGTAGCCACATACCACCGCTCTTTCCTGGCCTAGACCCTAGTTTTGGGACAAGAGTCCTGGGACTTCTGAGTGTTTGCGGTCGCTGTAACTGATTGAGCCCCGGATGTTTTGCAGACACACAACATTGGTGGTAACTTCTAGAGTTCCTTCTGGCTGCACTTTGGTCTCCTTTACAGCTTGAAGGCCCCCAGACCTTGTGCGTTCACTGGTAACATAACTCGCTCTTGAAGGTTCTCATGGATGGTCGGTCTCTCCAGTGATGCCTCTCTGCCTGCCGGGGGTGGAGGTGGATTGTGTCTCTCCAGTGATGTCCTCTTGCCTGCCGGGGTGGAGGTGGATTGTCCCCCTGAGGGCCTGGGATGGAGGTCTGCTATGCACAATCTGTATGTTTCTTTCTCTTGGACTTTCCAACAGTTTTACTTTTACTTCAGTCATACTGGCCGGTTGCTTCACCAGGTTCGTACTCCACCCGATGTACTTCCATTAATGCGAAACTTGCACTGCTGCCATTCATCTTCATAAAGGACTTGATTAAATCCCTTTCTTGAGCGGGCTGGTTGTATGTTTGGAGATTAGGCCTTGGAGCCTGGGGCCTTGCTGCGGGAGATTCCCCACCCAGGGGTGGCCCGCCCTGGGCTAGCCCAGACATGCAGAGGTCTCAGGAGCTCAAACCACGCACAAACCTCACTCTAGGAGGCAGTATTATAGTAGTTATATCCTGTACATAAGGGGGCAGTATTATAGTAAGTATATTCTGTACATTAGGGGGCAGTATATTAGTAGTTTATATTATTGTACATAGAGGCCGTATATAGTGTTTAGTTATATTCCTGACATAGGGGGCAGTATTATGTAGTTATATTCATAGTACATAGGGGCGGCAGTATGATAGTAGTTATATTCTTGTAATGGGGCAGTATCTATAGTAGTTATATCCGGAACATAGGGGGCAGTAATTTTTAGTAGTTATATTCTGTACATAGGGGACAGTATTATAGTAGTTAGATTCTTGTACATGGGGAGCAGTATTAAGTAGTATATTCTTGTACATGGGGGGCAGTATTATAGTAGTTATATTCTGTACATAGGGGGCAGTATTATAGAGTTATTTCTTGTACATGGGGGGCCAGATTATAGTAGTTATATCCTGTAATAGGGGCAGTATTCAGTATTATAGTATTAGTAGTTATATTCACTGTACATAGGGTGCAGTATTATAGTAGGTATATTCCGGTACCTAGGGGGCAGTATATAGTAGTTTATATTCCTGTAAATAGGGGCAGGTATTATAGTATTTATTCTTGTACATCGGAGCAGTATGATAGATTTATATTCTTGTACATAGGGGGCCCAGTATTATAGTATTTATATTCGACATAGGGCATATTAAGTAGTAATATCCCTTGTACATAGGGGGGCCAGTATTATAGTAGTTATATTCTTGTACATAGGGGGCAGTATTATACGTAGTTATATTTTTGGACATAGGGGGCAGTAGTATAGTAGTTATATTCTGTTACATAGGGGGCAGTATCTATAGTACGTTATATTCTTGTAATAGGGGGCAGTAGTATTATAGTAGTTATATTCTTGTACATAGGGGGAAGTATTATAGTAGTTATATTATGTACTAGGAGGCAGTATTATAGTAGTTATTTCGTACATAGGGGGGCAGTATCATAGTAGTTATATTCTTGTACATAAGGGGCGTATTATAGTAGTTATATTCTGTACATAGGGGGCCATATTATAGTAGTTATAATCCTTGACATAGGGGCAGTATTATTAGTAGTTATATATTGTACATAGGGGGCTCAAGTATTATAGTATTTCTATTCTTGTACATAAGGGCAGTATGATAGTATTATATCCTTGTACATAGAGGCAGTATTATAGTAGTATATTCTGGACATAGGGGCCGGTATTATAGTAGTATATGCTTTAAATAGAGGCAGTATTATAGTAGTATATTCTTGACATAGGGGAGGCCGTAATATCGTAGATATATTCCTGTAAATAGGGGGTAGTATATATTAGTAGTTATAGTCTTGTAAGAGGGGCAGTATTATAGTAGTTCTATCCTGTACATAGCGGGCCGTATTAGTAGTTATATTCTTGTCAATAGGGGGCAGTATTATAGAGCATTTCCTGGACATAGGGGCAGTATATCGTTATTTATATCTGTACTAGGGGGCCAGTTTATAGTAGTATATCCTGATACCTAGAGGGCCGTATTATAGTAGTTATATTCTTGTAATGGGGGCAGTAAGATTTTATAGTAGTTATATTCTGGACATAGGGGCGGTATATAGTCGTTATTATTCTTGTAATAGGAGGCGTATTATAGTAGTTATATTCTGGTACTAGGGGGTATTATTAGTAGTTATATTCTTGACATAGGGGGCAGTATTATAGTAGTATATCTTGTAATATGGTATTAAAGGATTATAGTAGTTATATTCTTGTCATAGGGGGCAGTATCTAGTAGTTATTTCCTGTACATAGGGGGGCAGTAGTTATTATAGGAGTATATTCTTGTACATCGGGGGCTTTATAGTAGGTATCGTCGTACATAGAGCAGTATTATAGTAGTTATCTTTCTTGTACATGGGGCAGTATTATAGTAAGTTATATTCTTGTAATAGGGGGCAGTATTATAGTAGAGTTATAGTCCTGTAAGAGGGGGCAGGATATATTAGTTATTATTCTTGTACATGGGGGGGCAGTATTATAGTAGTATATTCTTGTACATAGGAGGCAGTATTTATAGTAGTTATATTCATGTACATAGGGGGCAGTATTACGTAGTATTATTCCTGTACATAGGGGGCAGTATTATAGTAGTTATATTCCTGTACATAGGGGGCAGTATTAAGTAGTTAATTTTCTTGTACATAGGGGACAAGTATTATAGTAGGTTTATTCTTGTACATAGGAGGCAGCAGGATTATAGTGAGTGATTTTTCTTTAAATAGGGGACAGGATTATAAGTAGTATTCCTTGTACATAGGGGGCAGTATTATAGTAGTATGAATCTTGAATAGGGCAGTATTATAGTAGTTTCATTGACCATTAGGGGGCAGATATAGTAGTATAATCTTGTACATATGTGGTGGTATGAAGCTGATATAAGACACTGTAGCGGTGGGGGTGGTTGTAGCAGGACACTGGGGCTTGTGTTGGTCATTTGATGACGTTTGTATAAACACACTTCTTTGTTTGGGCCAAATGACCATCAGTGACCCTGAGACCTGACAGTGACATCTCTGCCGCAGTGTAAGATCTTTCACCCTCCTCCTCCTCTCAGCCTTTTATCCTCTATCAGCACAATCCTGCAGGTTAAAACAGGAGACCAATTTGTTGTTAATGTTCTCCTGTAGACATTCAATCCCCAGCACAGGTGTGAGGGAGGGCGGGAGCGGAGACATAGCTGGCCCCCCCTCCACAGCTCTCAGCCATGGATGAGTCTTGTGTATCTAAGCCATTTGGGATACTGTCCAGTGTATTAACCTGTGTGATATTTATACATGTGACAAGCCAGCCTTGTGCTCCTCACTTGATTTGGTCAGCGTCCGAATATATTAGGTTCAGACCAAAGTTGCTCCAATTGTTCTAGAATATAGATAGATATACACTCATACCACGGCCCTTATTAGGTACACCATGCTAGTAACGGGTTGGACCCCTTTGCCGTCAACTGCCTCAATTCTTCGTGGCATAGCATACAACAAGGTGCTGAAGCTCCTCAAGATTTTTGCTCAACATATTGCATGATGCCATCACACAGTTGCCGCAGATTTGTCGGATGCACATCCATGATGCGAATCTACCGTTTCAACCACATCCCAAAGATGCTCTATTGGATTGAGATCTGGTGACTGTGGAGGCCATTTGTGTCCAGTGACTCATTCATGTTCAAGAAACCAGTCTGAGATGATTCCACGCTTTATGACATGGCGCATTATCCTGCTGAAAGTAGCCATCAGATGTTACAGGGTACATTGTGTGCTCATAAAGGGATGGACATGGCTCAGCAACAATACTCAGGTAGGCTGTGGCGTTGTACAAGGGGCCCAAAGACACCATGACACCACCACCACCAGCTCGACCCGCTGATACAAGGCAGGATGGATCCATGCTTTCATGTTGTTGACGCAAATTCTGACCCTACTACCGAAGTGCAGCAGCAGAAATCGAGATCATCAGACCAGGCAACGTTTTTCCAATCTTCTAACTGTCCATTTCGATGAGCTTGTGCAAATATGTAGCTCAGTTTCCTGTTCTTAGCTGAAAGGGTGCACCCGGGTGGTCTTCGCTGCTGAGGCCCATGCCTCAAAGTTGCGACGTACTGGGCGTTCAGAGATGTCTTCTGCTACCTTGGTTGTAACGGGTGGCGATTTAGTCACCTGTTGCTTTCTATCAGCTTGAACCAGCTGCCCATTCTCCTCTGACCCTGGCATCAACAAGGCATTTCCGCCCACAGAAAACTGCCGCTCACTGGATGGTTTTTCTTTTCGGAACCATTCTCTGTAAACCCTAGAGATGGTTGTGCGTGAAAATCCCAGTAGAGATTCAGGCAGTTTCTGAAATACTCAGACCAGCCCTTCTGGCACCAACACCCATGCCACGTTCAAAAGGCCACAAATCACCTTTCTTCTCCCCATACTGATGCTCGGGGAGAACTGCAGGAGATGTCCTTGACCATGTCTACATGCTAAAGGCACTGAGTTGCTGCCATGTGTTGGCTTTAGAAATTAAGTGTTAACGAGCAGTTGGCAGGTGAACCTAATTAAATGGCCGGTAAGTTGTATGTCCCCCCTTCAGTCTCTAAACACTGATGGGATAAGGACAGACTACAAGAGTTAATATGTCATACAAGTTTTGGTCGAAAAAATTCACCAACATTTAGCACTTTTGGTGCACGATCTGGCAACTTAGGCCACGTCCACTTTCAATGGGTTTTGTCCTAATAAACCACCCCCATATTTCATACAATTCGTGGTTCCCGAAGTTGTGTATGGATTCTGATTTCATTTCCGCAGCTGATCCGGGAAATCCCCAGAGCACACGGCCTGAAGCTGGACGTTCTCTACTCTGAGCTTCTGTGATGATCTGCTCCGGTTTCGGGTACAATGAAGGGGTTCTATTTCTAGATAGAGGTCTTTGGGGTCTTAAGACCGGCATCATTGACACGTTGGTGATAGTGAACACCCGCGCATGTGATCCTGACCTCTTCCTCAGCAAGCTCCATCCAGGGCCGTCCTATAGGGCTATTACACGTTTCTTATAGGTATGATTGGTGAATAAAGTAGATGGGCTCATGCATCCTAAGGAGTCCCAGTGGGAACTGTGATAGGCGTTGGGGTGTGTCCATCTTTGATTGAGTTTATCTTCGTGGTATATCACTATAAGCCCTTCAATCTAGTGCTGAAGGATCAGTGTCAGACTGGGATCCTAGACCCACCAGATTAATAATTCTTAGACATCAACCTCTATACACCCATTCTTGCCTTCGTGTTGGGTTGTCTTCTCCACTAAGGGTTGAATATTCAGTTAGATCCAGGGTCCACCAAGCATCTCGAGTGGACCAATCTGACACTGCCCAGGACTAGAAGTGCAGCCCCTTCCTCTTCCCGCTGGTCATACATGGCCAAGCTCCGCTGTGGGACTTGGTGGTATCTTAGGCTATTAGGTGCATGCTGAGTGCGCCTGGTAATTGGCCCTGCACCATCTTCCCGCAGTCTCCCTCCCCAGGGCGCGGGTGCAGGTATTGTTTGTTTATTTAGCACTGTAGGGCCGCTGTTTGTTGGTTACATAGCTTGTAGGAACCCTTTGGGATGACACCTGCTCGCAGCTGAGAGATGGATCCAGCAGGCCATGGGCAGGAGATGCAGGAGGGAGAATTGGTGTCAAGACCAGGAGACAAGAGATGCTACGTAATTTGATCTCGAGCGGCTCATCTTCTCTGTCCGCGCTCATGGCCGCAGAAGATGACTCTCTCCAGGTGAGGACTGACAAGTGATAATCCCTTTGTTTTTTTCTCTCCTGAGGTTTTGAAATGTGTATTAGGGATCTGCTGACAGCAACAGCGCAGCGCCGGATCAGGCTGAAAAAAGCACTGTTACCCTTGAGGAGGAAAAGGCCGCCTCAAGCAAAAATACTGGAAAACCTGAAGATCTTGAGTAATTCCTAATTCCCTGAAGTGTACACAGAGACCAGGCAGATGAGGCGAGGAGTGCCCGCGGTGTAATGAAGAGCAGGGAAACGTTCTCTACAACTCAGAAAAAAATACAGCACCAAAATGTGCCTGTAATCATGAATCTGGAAGTGATCACCATATAAGCGAGAAAGGGGGAGATTGTTGTGGATTCCCGTAACACATCCACATAACGGTAAGACCCCTCTAATGGTGGGACACAAGTTTGGAGGAGCAGCTAGTCTTGGGGACCAGGGGGTGAGAGGACGATATTACCTAGGCGCTGAGCAAGATATAAGTTCCCTCTCTCCCATCTGGTTTAGCTAAAGGGAATAAATTTGTCGAGAGGAAGAAAAAGAGAAGAAGCAACGGGCAGCGAGTGCCGCACCATGGGGCGAGATTAGACCACAAAGGATTGGGGTGAGCAGGGGCAGTGTGTCCTCCTATCACTTCCTAGGGCGTGACTGTCCTAACCATGGCTCCCCACATCATCAACACCAGCAGGGTGGCATGGTCCGTCCGTATCAGCCCCTCACTTAGGGGTGAGTGTGCCTATACCAGGGTCCCACATCATCACACCATCAGGGGGCAGTGTGTCCTCCTATCACACTATGGGTGACACTGATCCTATAACTCATGGACCCCATCATCACACCAGAGGGGGGAGTGTCTCACATTACTACTAGGGTGACTGTCCTATACCATGGGCCCACACATACATCACACCAGCAGGGGCAGTGTCCTCCATACTCTAAGGGGTGAGTCCTATACCATGCTCCCCACATCATTCACACCAGCAGGGGGCAGTGTCTCCTATCCTAATAGGGGTGACGTCCTATACCCAATGGCTCCCACAAGTCATTCACACAGCAGTGGGGCAGTTGTGTCCTGTGCTCATCACTTCTACGGGGTGAATCTACCCTATAGCCATGGCCCCACGATCACTCAAACCAGCAGGGGCTAGAGTGTCGTCCTCCTATCACTACCTAGGGGTTGATCGTCCTATACAGGCTTCCCCACATCACACAGCTCCAGGCAGGGGCATTGTGTCCTCCTATCACTACTCGTGGGTGACTGTCCTATATACAGTGCGTTCCCTACTCTCACCCCACGACCAGCAGGGGATGTGTCTCTCCTATCACTACTAGGGGGTGATGCACTATTACGCATGGATCCCAATCATTCAGTCACTACCAGCAGGGCGCAGTTGTTCCTCGTATCACTACCTAGGGTGGATCTGTCCTATACACTGAGCTCCCACATATCAGGCACCAGCAGGGTGCAGTGTGTCCTCCTACATACTAGGGGTGACTGTCCTATACCATGGTTCCCTACATCATCACACCAGCAGGGGGCAGTGTGTCCTCCTATCACTACTAGGGGTGACTGTCCTATACCATGGTTCCCTACATCATCACACCAGCAGGGGGTAGTGTCTCCTCCTATCACTACTAGGGGTGACTGTCCTATACCATGGTTCCCTACATCATCACACCAGCAGGGTGCAGTGTGCCTTCCTATCACTAATAGGGTTGACTGTTATATGCCACAGCTCAAACATCATTACACCAGCAGGGGGTACAGTGTCCTCCTATCACTACTAGGGGTGACTGTCCTATATCATAGTTCCCCAGTTTGCAGTTCCAGCATCATCCAGCAATATTCTAAAGGCGCAGCCTCCGTACAATTTGCATTTCCTACATCTTCCGCATCTGATTGTCATTCACGGTTCCCCTGTTCCAGCTCCTTGGCCACACGCTGCCATGAGCCCTCAATGTCAGATGGAAACTCCACCACTAGCGCATTCTCTCATTTTTCTTTCAAGAGCTCCAGTGGTGGAATCAAGGATATTATTTTATCTTTATAGTGCACATCCAGCAGGGAGGCCACTCTGCAATTCACACTAATGGCTATGGGAAAAATGTGGCCATCACTGCTCAAAGCCAAGGACAAGCCATTCTCGTAAAGAATTGCCTCCTCAACTTTCACATATCCCCAGTCATGCTCCAATCATGGCCGTGAGCTGCAATAGGTTTCACTCTGCTGTGAGGAAAACTTCTCCTCTTTCTCCTCCTCCAACATGATCTCCAGGGTGGGCAGTGGAGCACGTGGCCGATGTTGGACCAGCACTCCACCCTGCGAGCCATAGATGGACTGGCCTGTACCTGTTCTTCCTTTCTTCTTCCTCCTGTGCCACCATTACAGCCTCCATCATGGCCTGAAGAGCTTTTGCAAAGATGGCAGATGATAGGGATGGTACAGGTGAATATTGCCCTATCAGCGCTGACCATCCTGGAAGCTGCAGCATGGCACAAATGTCCCTCATGAGCTCCAGTCATTGGTGGTCAAGTGCAGTCATTGGTGGCCAAGTGCTGATGTTCACTGCTAACACAGCGATTCAAGCAGTAACTTATTGCGATCTTCTTGCTCTGTTACCACAGCTTTGAATGTTTCTGAGGGCACCAATAACTTTTTCACAAGAAGGGGACATTTGGATGACCAGTGGAGCTTCCCTTGACTGCCCCCTGAACAGGAAGGCTCGGGGGTCGCACAGAAAGGGCTCCAATGATAACAGTGTATGTTTGACCCATCTCAAAATTGCAAAATTGCCTTGGAAATTATACCATTCCGGACAGCTAGACATCGGGTTATGGCGGTGGCTGTCCCACAATACATCATTACCAGCCACCACTGCTTCTCCGGGTGGCCATCCCCACCCAGAAACCAATAAGATGTGAACTATGCATTGCCATTAGTAGCAGATCACAACTGACACATGGACCTGTCAGTACGGGCAGAGACGTTACATCTTTTTAACTCCCCACTGGTCATCCAAATGTCCCCTTCTTGTGAAAAAGATATTGGTGCCCTCAGGACCATTCAAAGCTGCGGTGTAGCACAGAGCAAGAAGATTGCAATAAGTTACTGCCTGAATTGATGTTTGCAAAAAAATATGAAAATTATGGGTTGAAATTTGGGAACTTGGTATTTGGACCCTTGAAAATTAAATTTCACCCAATCTGCTCATCGTTAGTAACCCACTGTCCTATGCCATGTACCCCACACATCATCACAGCAGCAGAGGGGCAATGTGTCTCCTATATCACTACTGGGGGTGACTGTCCTATGCTATGGTTCCCCAAATCCTCACACAAACAGGGTGTAGTGTGTTGCTCACAGCAAAGGTAAGTGTTCAATATCAAGTTTCCACACTGCTACTTACCTTTTTATGAAACTGGTTCCATTTTATAAAACTTGAGGTTTGTTGCTCATTATACCATTGCAAAAAAGTGTTGATAAGGGTTAAGAGACTACATGTCCCAGCATGCCCCGTGTGTAAAGGACTGCTGGGACAGTCCTCAGGTGGGTTCCTATAGGTGTGGACCATGCACAGTCACCCATACACATCCACTTTTCTCCAGATGCCGCTGTTGTCCAATATCAAGCTGGGAAATTAATTGTCTCCTGATTGAATTGGCTGCAGTTTGCGTTCCATTGGATGAGATTGTAAGCGACATTGAAGTGTCTGATGAATAATTTTCTGTAAATTGTGAGAATTATATGTATATTGGAGCCATATGAAAGAAAAGGCAAAGGTTAATTATAGAATTCTCCACCAGGTTCCCAATGGACCCACCTCCCCGCAGGACACAGCTGTGGTGTACCTGACCATACATGTAGACCCATCCGGCACGAGGCGGCACCTCCAGTCTACATGGATCCAATCTTCTCCAGTGTCTCCAGTTTAGACACTGAATATTATTTTGGAAACATATGAGCTATGAGAAATGGGTTGTGGAGAAGATTGTGGAGAAGATTTTTGAAGAATTTTTCTACCATGGACTATTCAGGAGAAACCATAAGTTCTAGCTCATCCAATTTGTATCAACACGAGAGGCACAAGAGGGACATAAAAGGAACCAAGTCGTCTCATGATTGTCAGAAAAAATTTTAACGCCAAAACACCATGTGTACCGTTACCCCCATCGTATTCAGACTGATAGACACGAGATTCTCAACAGATTCTCTAAAAATATCTCATATAAAAGACCACACGACAAGTCACCATGTACAGAGTCCATCGAAGTGGCCGATGGATAATACCCGAAGCAAGTGATTAAGTCGAAAACAGCAATCATCTTCGGCACCACTGAAGCACTTTGGGGGTGGTTGTAACTTCTTCTACTCTGCACACAAGGAAAATTTCTTCATCCTTACCCCTAACCTACCTTACACCCCATTACCCAATATCACATGTAGGAAGAAGGTCTATAAGACCCAAGGACACAAGATTCTCAACTGATTTACCAAAAATATTACATTTCTTTGACCACCCAGGAATTGTATATTTAACTTGAAGAACTACACACCTACTGAACACATTTGGAGTCCATTGCTAGAGACCATGACCACAGTAGACACTGATAGAAGCTCGCCCTGGTCCTGGCTGGCCCCACTGGAATAAGAGTAAAGGCCGCCATGGATTTTCAGGAAATGTTTTGATCCCGACTTTGGACACAGGTTTTCTGGTGGCAATAACCTTCTTCTTGAAGACTTTCAGAGTAGTTGTGACTTCTCTTACACCATTAGCTATATCCTTTAGACTGTGGCCAAAACCATACCTGACAATATCACTCTACATCATACGTAGGTTGAAGGTCAATCAGACCCATAGATATAGGATTATCCAAAAATATTTGATGTTTGACCTTCTAGGAATCGGACGTACAACATAAAGGATGATACAACTAGTCAACATGTATGGATTCCATCGATAGTGTTCTACTTGACAACACCAGAAGCAGGTGACATATACAGCTGTCCTTGGTCAGTCCTGGAATGGGGACCTGGAAATAATAACCATCATGGATTTTGGTCAATGTTTTATTACGGCTTAGGATCCAGACAAAAAGATTTTGTCTGTTGACCATTACCTTCTGCACCATTGAAGGAGAAGGAACACCTAGGACCAGGATATTAAGTGATGACCATATTTCGGAATCCAGAATTTCTCACACTGAGCCTAGTATGGTATTTATAAGCGCTATATGGTTGGGACGGCCCCAGATTCATAGACAGCTCACACTCCGGTCTCCATGTTCTATAAAATAGGAAATCTGTGCAGTTGTGAAAATAAACATGTTATTTTCATAATTTAATTAGCACCGGCTACTTGTTACCTCTGCTAATTAATGTGTCAGAAAAATGTGCAAAACTGAATCCAGCCTCAGATAAGCTGAAACTCGAGGTGGCACAACAGGAGGGATGGAAATATTCTCTACATAGAAAGCTATATATCCAATCTGTCATGTACGTTACACACGTACGACATGCTCCTGCAGGGTTGTGTGATCACCCTGTGTGGTTTGTTACTTCATACATGGTATAAATACATTTGATGTGCTCTGGCCCATGCTGTAGTCAGTCCACACAGCTCTACTACAATTGTTTGACATTATAAATCGCCAATGCTCAAGGCTGGGGTTCAGGGAGTAGCTAAATTGCTCAGGGGTGTAATTTAGTAACTAATCTTTGGGGTTGAGAAAGTGGGGTTCCAGAATTGACTTAATAACTCAGGGATGGGGTGTAAGGCGTGATTACATTGCTCAGGGGAGGAGTTCAGGAGAGCGACTAAACTGATCATGGGTGGAGTTATGGAGAGTGACTACACTGCTCATGGGTGGAGCTCAGTAAAGTGACTACACTGATCATGGGTGAAGGTCAGTAAAGTGACTACACTGCTCATGGGTGGAGCTCAGTAAAGTGACTACACTGCTCATGGGTGGAGCTCAGTAAAGTGACTACATTGCTCATGGGTGGAGCTCAGTAAAGTGACTACACTGCTCATGGGTGGAGCTCAGTAAAGTGACTACACTGCTCATGGGTGGAGCTCAGTAAAGTGACTACACTGATCAGAGGTGAGGTTCAGGAAATGAATAGTGATTGCTTAGGTGTGGAGGAGCTAACCTTTCCCGGATGCAGAGGAAGGAGAAGATAAACTGCCCAGAAGCAGTTACTAAACCGCTCAGTCGCTGGGTTTGAGGAGTGACTACACTGCTCAGAAATTGGGGCTTAGGAAGAGACTAAACTCCTAAAGGGTGGAAATTCCCTAAGTTTTAAGCTTACCTTAAACTGCCTTAAACTGAATGGGGCACAGGAAGTGATGAAACTGCTTAGGAGAAGGGTTCAAAGAAGTGAATATACTGCTCAGGGGTGGAATATGAATTACTACACAGTTCAGGGGTGGGGTTGGAGACATGACTACATTGTTCAGGGGTGGGGTTTGAGACGTGACTACACTGTTAAGGATTGTTTGGGACTTGGGAAGATTTTAAATTGCTGAGGGTTGCGCAGGCAATCCTGGGGGTTACGTAAAGTCTATACTTTTTAGGTTTGTTCTTAAGTTGAATTTGTATGCAAGTTGACACTGGTATATTTTATAATTGTAACTCAAGTCAAAACTAGGATTATCAACAGACACTTTAAAGCTGATTGTTGCAGCCTGGGACTAAAGTAAAGTATCCAGAGACCTTCACCAGAGGTCACAGTGGGCAGGGAGGTCCGTCTGTAACTAGAGGTGTCCTTAAGTCGGGGACTGTAAGCACTTTGTAAAATTGTTTTCTATTTATCAGAGTAAGTTTATCACCAATGTAGTTATATGAAACTGAAACTAAAGAGAAGGGGGGGAGGGGGTCATTTAAAGATTGAAAGTAGAAGAAACAATACTCACCTTATCATTCACCCACCAGTCCGACTCTAAAGCTGTGCCGGAACCATATTGGTTTCTGCTTTCTTGGTCCCACTTGACAGATTGGGGGTTATTTATAATACCTGGCACACGATAGCCCTGTCGACCCTCTGGTATGCTTCGGTCTTTTCATGTAACCGTTGGGCGGCTGCACAGGGCTTTATTTCTACGACAGGTTCTACGTCACATTGAAGAAGTTGTTGACTTAAACAAATGCAACGGTGCAGGGACGAGAACACCATGCTCTAGCCCACTGCCCCACTGGCCACGCCCACTCCCCTGCCAGCCGCACCCCCTTCACACGACCTGGGAAAAATATTCGCAAGTGCTAGCCCCATTTTTGTGCCTTAGAAGTCCTGAATAATACCCCCCATTATGTCTATTCAGCTGATTGGCTGCAGGAACCAGGAGACCAGCAGGATACCGGGTTGGAGTGGTGGGATAACGTTGAGGTAAATAACTGATTCTATACAATATTTTAAAAATCATGATCATTGATAATTATGGTAAATTTAGTAGAAGTGTGCATAGCAGGATCCTGGTGGTACCTGGGCAGGATATCTACCTAGTCCATTCCTGCAGGGGGCGCTAGTCCAGGTAACCTGGCAGTTGCTGGTCTTCAGCCTGGTCGATCACCATATAACTGAATGCATGTAGTGTAATGGACACCGAACTCACATCTTCTGTACAGGAGGCTAAACCAGAGCAAGTAAAAAAGAAATGTCAAGGAGCCCGTCAATGTTAATGCATGTTCTTTTTATTCTCTATATTTCAGTGTTACATAAGTGAAAGATAAAAAGTTGCTTTACATCTGAGAGGTATATGTGCTTGTCAATTGGAAGACATAACATTTTGCCCGTCACACGAGTACAAGGTGACAGACGCCATCCTGACACTTGTGGTGTGACGTCGTAATGGCAGATATCCCGGATACCTATATACATCTCTTATATATGTCTCTAGTTCAAGTCTAACGCTAGATTTTTTGGTACGATGATTAGTCGGAAAGATTTGGTATTAGAATGTCAGAATGCGTTGATCGCTGCCGATCCTATAAGTTTCCTCGAAAACCAATGACATCACTGAGGCAGTGACATCAATACTCATAACTCTGGTTAAAAAGTCTGTGCTGAATAAGTTTTTAAATTATTTTTTAAATTTAAACTTAGATAATTTTTATATAGATATAAAATCCTTGATATAGTGTGGACTACCTATAGGTCGTTGTGTGCGAATGGACGGTCCATGTAGAGGTCAAGAAAAACAGGTTATCGGATAAAATATTCTAGAAGTACACAAAGCACGGCATTTATCGGGTTATTCCCAATAATAATTACGCTGTATATCTGCTCCTACCAAATTTAGCTTCATATGAACGTGTATTGTACTAAAATTTTGGTAAAAATTGACATTCTTTACATAGGAAAAAGCTGTTTTCTATTTCTATTCTACCTGTATTTGCATGTTAATGATAGTAAATTAGTAGTGACACCATCTTACCCCATCTAATAATGAATAGGCTGGAAGAGAATGTAGACGTCCCCTTCTAGAGGGATCCATTACCCCCATTCTAATTTATGAGGGCAAATGGCCAAATGATCCAACGACCCCCATCCTAGATAACCATGGACAGCCCTAAAAGGTCCATAAACCAATTTTGTAGAATGAAAGTAGTAGACCAAAAGGAATAGCTTAAGGAGACCTTCTATACTGTGAAGTCGAAAGAAGATATGAGGGACCACCTCCAAAATTCATGAATCACTTCCTCCCGATTTCTGCCAAAAAACTGTCTAAAACGCCTTCTGACACACTTATCGAGGCTTTTGGCCCAACTTTTGTAACTTTTCGACTCACTCGACAAAGGGGTGTGGACTTGGGAAAGTGGCATGGAAAAGGGGGCATGGTCAGGCGGGAAATTGTCAACGCACCAAAAAACTAAACAAAACACAACTATAATCAGGAAAAATCTAGAAGTAGAACTCGATAGTCAGACTGTGACAGATTCATCATCACAAAAGACCAAGTGTTGTCGAGCTCCGCACTGTGGGGGGGCAGTGACATATTAATTCTTTTTCAATAACCAGTATTGACGTTCCTCACAGGCGATTCAGGCTGAAAGTCAGATGTGGAAGTGAATAAACGGTGGGATCAGAGAGGATGGACAATACACAGATTCAAGGTCAAGTCATCCTTATGGAAAAGGACTACCACGAGACTCACCACCATGGACACTGTGGTCCATGTAAAATTCTCACTGCCGGTTGCAAGGTTTGAGCAGAAACCAATAGCGGTGAGGACAAATCGCTGCCAACCAGTGACTTTTGGCACAGTTAGTAGTTAGGGAACATTTCTACGATAAAACGCACCCAGTAACGTTATATAAACAGCGCTTAATCCTCTTATGTTTTCAGCACCTCGTCTAATTCCTAACATGTTCTATTGATTGTAGTCTACATAACAGCAGAGACAAGACATCTTGTTCTGCGTTGCGGCAGGACCGTAACAAGCCACTTGTACGGTCAAGCTGCTATCTCACAAGTTAGAGGCTGAGAACACACGTAACTGGACACATGGAGAATCAAAGCTCTCTATATAGGAAGGACTGGATGGACTTTAACCTGAAACAATTGTACAGATGGTGGAATTACTGATGATTGGACCCACACAAGAACCCAATGTTGATTGTAGAGGTTAACGGGTATCTGATATCCTTCTGGGATTTTTCAGTTTTGTGTTGGGGTGACCTGATCAACAGAGGTCTAGAAGAAAGCCCCCCAAGTGTGCTGTCCCACAGATCCCTCCCGGAGGATGTGGCTGCCCCGCGGTGTGACGTAACGTGACCTTGTATTATCATAATCACATATCACTTGCCCTCTCCTGCATGTTTTCCATTAATTAATGCACTAAGAATCAATTACATGCGGTTCATGGGCCTGTTCTCTAATTATATAGCACGGGTGTAATGTCATTATCAGCTACACTCAATTCCCTGTCCTACAATCAGTGCTGGTGGGGTGAGGTGGAGCGCACTTGTTTTCAGACTCTCCTGCCTCATTACACAGGGCAGAATAATTAATTAGCAATTAATGGAATGTGCACAAAGCTGTCATTGCTTATCATTGATACTATTGGGAACCAATTACATTTTCTGTATGATATCATGTCTGGTAGAGAACCTCTATAGTAACCCCCTACTTGTTACGACCCTGATCCTCTACTGATAGAAGATGGCAATTATAGGTATAATCTATGGGATGGGATATATGACCATGCTATGACCATGACCTCGCTCGCCATGGGAATGTGTTGGAAGGTGAATGGTAGCAAGATAACCTGCTAATACTGACCGCTCACCAACATCTCGGGGCCTCCTGCCAATCAGCAATGTATCTCTGTTGGCCGAGCTTCCGAGCCTACATATTCACATATACGGGATTGCACGAGAAGATCGATTCTTAACAACTGTGTAACTTAGAAATTTGTTCCTTTTCTAAAATCATTAAATTCACAGTTTATGCATCAAACTCTGATTGTAAGATAAGATAATATCAAGTTTCTTCTCATTTTAGATAAAATCAACAAAAATATACCTGTTACTACGATTCATTAAAAGTGGCCATCAAACCAACTACTTACCAGATGTGGTCAGAGTATACAAATTACACATTAGAAGGAAACAACTAAGTCTTCACGTGATAAGAGGTGTTATTTTTCATGAGAACGTAGAAGAAAATTAATGTTTGGGTGTAGAGGATTATGTGTAATTTCTATCTAATGGTGACCGCGTTCTCGGACTGCTACGTCTCTTACGTTAGCACTTAGAGAAAGCATTCAAAAGATAAAACTCTGTAGGTAGATGAATATGATCTCAGCCTAACAAAAGGAAAAATATAGACCAGATAAAGAGATGATGAGGATCTCCCCCAGGGTATTTGAAAACACATGGACTGATTCCATACGGTGTGTTATGAAGAAATCTCAAGATCTTGAAACGTTGACCATCGAAAGGTGGACTATGAAGACAAACCGACACTGATCTGGTCCAATGTCTATGAAAACACAACAATCATCTAAATCTGAGGTGAGATGTTAAAACATTGACCATCTAGATGACAGGTCATCTTGTCCTCTGTGCTATGAAAAAATACTGACCTTCTGGATGTGAAGACATCTCAACCGGTGTACAATGAAAAACCAATAAACATCTCGATGTGATGTGATCTCTAAACATCGGTTTTCTACACGTGAGGTGATTGTGTCCAGCGTATAATGAAGAAAGTTGGCTATCTAGACGTGAGGTGATCTTGAGCGATGTAATCTGAATATACAACCACCATCTAGAACAGAAGAGATCTAGCGCTGGGTTCTAGAAGAACACAGAACATCCAGACTTAATTATATTACTATAATAGATGCGGGATGATCTTGTCTTATGAAGAAGCCCTGACCATCTTGATGTGAAGACATCTCATACACTGATCATGTAAGTGATCCTATGGTGAAGTGAGGTAAGTGATCTTAGTCTAATGAGGTATATTAATAAAGATATCAAGCAAAAATGAGAGAAGAAGCTCATAACCCGGCTCTTCACTTACATTTTCTTGTCAACTAAAGCTAGAGTAGACATGGCGTCTAAAGTAGACGGGTCCACCACTTGCTTGTTCTGCTCCCTACAGCCCTACTATGTGCCCTCCTTCCAAAATGTTATTTAAAATCATGTATTTAGCATGAAATTAAATCAGGATCTCCTATAGGTCTTCAAAAGCCGAACAATGGATTGGGCATGGTGAGACTCAACATGGCCTGTCTACCTTCTCCTGACGTCATCTGTCGGGAAGAGTCAACAGACAACCCAAACACAAAAAAGATATCAGCTGATGATATTAATGTTTATGGTTGACGATCTTTTGTACCTGCACCTAAACCGCAAACGCTACCACAAAAAACCCCTGGATTTTCTGAGGAAAACTTTAAGATGCCCATAAAACCTTCAAAGGCTGTTGGCTAAAAGTTGATTCAGCTGATATTCTACAACCAACATATCTCTAGTGTCAATGGGAATCTTAAGATGGTTAGATGTTGACTCGTCCACCACTTGTTGTTCCTTCCGAATTCCAATATTTTTCTACATCTACATTTACAGTTGGAAAAACTGGACCAAAATACAGTTGGACCCCTGTATCAGCATCCTATTTTTTGAAGGCCACAGGACTGAGCACTGTCTGGCGATTTGTGTGAGTTTTCGAGTAGTTCTAGTAATGAAGTAGAATCATTGTAGTAAAATCAATTACACCTGTAATTTTTCTACCTTCAGAACCTCCATGGCATCAAAGGAACCCAAGGTGACCTACTTGAAATACTAATCTTAGGTACCAGTTATATTAAATTTACGTAAATTTTACAATACTTCATTTTGTAGCAGATTAAGTTATAAATTCTATGCAATACACTTCACGTACGATTAGTAAAAAGCGTGTGGCTCTCAGCAACTGAAACTACGGCATAAGAGACTTCACCTTGTCCTACTCGTGTCATTGTGTCTTATCCAAACCAGAGCCTACTGGGTCACGCTGGTGCAGATATTCAACCGGGTGGCATCAGTGTTAACTATCAAACTTGATCTAGTGAAATCGTCAAGTTGTTTCTTGTAGAGGTGACGACCAGGCCATGTGACTTCTATGTATGGTGACATCAGTCTTCGTGTTGATGACCCTGATCTGGATCGTGTCTTGCAGGCTAATTGGATGAATCATTCACATTTCATGCAGTGATTGTGATCTATGATTATTTTTTTTCTAAAGATTTAAAAAAAATTTGTTGGTACCACGTTATTGTGCTATTTCTTATCATCCCCCCTAGCAACGATAAGACATGAATCCAGTAACTCTTCTACCTCGGAGAGTTGATAGTTCTGTAAATGTGTTAATTTTTCCCAGCTGTCGGGGACGAGGGAGAGTTCAGGTGTTCGTCTGTTCTTTGCGCTGTGGTAAGTGATGGGGAAGGGGGGCAGGGAGATCTTCCTTCATTGATCGATGGTGAAGTGACCGAGATTTGGCTTACAATCCTTTGTTGTAGACCACCGTCCGAGAGGTGGTGTTCTTCGCAATTTCTGGCTCCAGGCGCGAGGTCTCAATCTGTCAAAGAACAAATTGTAAATATAAGTGTTCTCCTACATCTGTCCCCGCCGCCTGGAGAGATAACATACATCCGAATAATCAAATGAAGGGATAGATCGTAATATTTTTGTTTGTAATGTGGTATTCACTAATTTATAGAAATTATAAACAAGATACACAGACACACACGAACCATAGAAACTTTAGCAACAGAGCGTAACAGAAAGCAGAATGTGTAATTAATGTACATCTTCTCATTAAGCAACAATTACCAGAGCGGTGAGTGCAAGGAGCAGCCATGTACCGGTCACATTTACCAGGGAGGTACCAGAGGGGTCAGTATTAGAGGAGTCTCAGTTACCAGGGAGGTACCAGAGGGGTCAGTATTAGAGGAGTCTCAGTTACCAGGGAGGTACCAGAGGGGTCAGTATTAGAGGAGTCTCAGTTACCAGGGAGGGTACCAGAGGGGTCAGTAATAGAGGAGTTTCAGTGACCAGAGAGGTCAGTATTATAGGAGTCACAGTTCCCAGTGAGGTACCAGGGGGGTCAGTATTAGAGGAGTCTCAGGTACCAGTGAGGTACCAGAGGGGTCCATACTAGAGGTGTCTCGGATACCAGGGTGGTCAGTATTAGAGCAGTCACAGTAGGGTACCAGGGGGGTCAGTATTAGAGGAGTCTCAGTTACCAGATAGGTACCAGAGGCCTCAGTATTGCCATAGTTACCAGTGAGGAATCAGAGGGGTGTGTATTAAAGGAGTCTCAGTAACCAGTGGGGTACACACCAGGGGTCGTAGTAGTAGAGTATTTCAGTACCCAGTGTGGTACCAGAGGGGTCAGAGTAGAGGGGTCAGTAGTAGAGGAGTGCTCAGTACCGTGGGGTACCAGAGGGTCGTAGTAGAAGTCTCAAACCAGTGGGTACCAGAGGGTCATAGTAGAGGAGTCTTCAGTAACCAGTGGGGTACCAGGGTCAGTAGTAAGGGTCTCAGTACCAGTGTGGGTTATCGAGGGGCATAGTGAGAGGAGTCCAGTCAACCAGTGGGTACCAAGGGTCAGTAGAGAGTTTCTCCATTTACTGTACTTTATATTATGGAATGTTATGATATAGAATGTGGTAATGTGTTACATATATTATACATACATCACCATAACAAGAGTGTAGGAACCGTACACCAGACATATATGGCTCCGACACCGGCCCGATCCTGCATGTCATGTGACATAGGACTTTCTTATAACCAAAATACCGCACCCACATGTCCGATGTGACCCTGCTGCATATCATAGATCTCCGTGCAGCGTATGGGAGACTCACGCAGCCGGTCCTCCAGCCGCCAGCTCGGAGACAACTAAAATATCAGGCAGAGCCTGCAGAGGCGGAAGTCTGCGAAATATCTCAAAAAACAGTCCTATAAGGGCCAGGAGTAGTAATACTCCTCACTAGTGTAGTACGGGGGCTGGATACTGGTGGAGCCGAGGTCAGAGGGTAAAGAGCTGCTAACACAGTTGTAACAAGTGCTGAGCGGCACACACGCAGGGGAGCCGGGGAATATCATTCACATCCCAATTAACCCCTAAAGACTTGTCTATTTTGGGTACTTTAGGACCTCGGATTTGTCTTCTTGTACCATCACCTTCCCGAAATCAGAAACTTTTTTACCGTTTTTCGTTTTCATTAGGTGATCTGTAAACTATATGGGCACATGACATGCACTGACCGAGTGAACTTTACTTTTTTTAATGCTTTGTGTGAATAAATTTAAAACGTTTTTTTTTTTATTCTAAAAAGTAATTATGTCACAGAAATCATAAAAAATTGATTTTTTTTTTATTCTTTCCGGTTTATATTCCTTTATGGAATAATATATAATAATAATTCCTTTATTTATATAGAGCACACCGATTACGCCCAATCGGGTCCATCTTTGTTTATGCTTTATATTACCTTCCCACCTCAATGTCCGTAATTGTCCGACTGATGGATACTATTTACCACTTAGATGCTTTGGTTACTATTACCAAGCATCTAAGTGTTGCACTATAACGGATGTTTATTTCGCTCATCCAGTTTGCAGATGATCCTACTGTTTATGAAGCTGGATCCATGCGTCCTGCCTGCGGTACATGGGGCCATTTTCACAAAGCTGTCACAGTCCCCGGAGGACTTCTGCCTGTTGCTGGACTATTGAAAGGTAATTCTGTAATGAATGGACACCATAAACTGTGAGTATAATGACAGACAAGTAGTTTCCAGACATATTGTTGGCCGAACACCCAATCCGGCAAATGGACGCCCCTTGCTAACAACCATGGCCCTGATGGGCCAGGGGATGGCTAAAGGACCAATCATGGCCATGGTGGTAATAAGGGCACCATTTCCGGATCGGTGGATGAGCCTGAGCTGATTCGTCTCATCCTTAATTGTGATCTTTCCCTCCATCGTGACTGCCTGCTGGGTGCAACAATGTGCACCAAAAGATAAAAAAAAAAAATATAAAAAAAAATTGGCTAAAAACCCTCCCATTTTCTGTGCAGCCTCTATTTGTAATCCATTCATTGCGATGCTAACAATAAAACTTTCCACCCTCTCCTGACTACGACAGATCCTCCAAACTGTGGCATATTTCCATAAAACCAAATAAAAAAATTAAATAAAACACATCATCACCGTTTTCATCTTGAAAACGTCTCACCTAGTAATGACCTTGAAATGTTTCACCTGTTAGAGATAAATTAGCCTACGACGGCGGCAAAACGATTTATATATCTAATGTATTCGATGTTTGACGCAGATGTGGGGGGGGACACCAAACAAAAAAAAAAAATAGGAAAAAAAAACCCTTCTTGGGTTTTTTTTTAAATATTTTTTTTTTTTTTTTTTTGGAAGCTGCAAACCCAACAAAATATAACATGAAAGCGAGTCGTACATGAGGTGCGACATAACCCTTATCAGCAAAGCTGTTAAACAGCCACCAGAGCATTATGGGATAACCACACTCATTTATCCAAATGCACATATGTCAGGCTTTGCACCATATGTCATAGGAAGCTATTTACAGTAATAATTAAATCTTAATCACACGTTTAACCTCTGTAAAATGTTTGAAGGATCTATCACCCTTGCAGACAGCACTAATGAAGGAGATATATATAACACATATAAAGGAAGGCTGTGCGGAGCTGGCGCGACCACAACCAACACCGTAATTGCCAATCATTTTTTATCGGGAAGCGTGGGAGGGACTGCGGGCGCCCGTGAGGATTTTTAAGGTGAAGACATCTTTGGGTGTCAGAGGTGTGAGGAGCTAATTTTGTACATCTATCCCATAACAGATGCAGCATATTTCTCCCAGACCATTTAGCCCGCACAGCCCGCACTCTCAGCTCCCTCGCTCAACCCGCATGGTCCTATTACTTAATCCAGGTAGCGATCGCGTGGGATCAGAGGCTGCAAGGGTTAATGAAGGACGCTCGGAGCCCTCATGTCGTGGGCTGCCAGGACCTTCTGAAGAATAATGAGACACAGATATGGGGATTCAAGGGAAGGGGGGGCATCTGCGGAGAGATGTTACCACCCATTCCCTGCTTTATCTCCTGACCCCGTATGATAGTGGACCCTGGTCCTGTCAGGACAATACTGCGGATGCAGGAAGGACCCAAGGTGAGACTGATGGATACATATATAATACGTATACAGTATGCACGCTATGGTGTCTCAGGATCTCATGCACCCGGGTACATCCGGTGGTCAGTGTAGCTAACATTGTGTACCCATGGTGCGGGTAGGTGCACTGTTGTATACCAAGTGGCACGGGTAGGTACACTGTGTGATACTATCCTATTGGTCAGAAGCAGATACTCTGTGTATAATCCCAGTATCAGTAAGTGACTTTGTGTAATTCATGAGTGTCAGGGGTAGGTGCACTGTGTATACCCTGTAGTCAGGGGTTATGTACACTGATAAACCCAGTGGTCAGGTGTATGTACACTGTGTATTACCCGTGGTCAGAAGTAGGTGCGCTGTGTATATCCATAGGTCAGGAGTAGAACTCTGTGTATACCCAGTAGTCAGGGTAAGAACTCTGTTATATTCAGGGTCAGGGTAGTGCACTGTGTGTAACCTATTTGGTCAGGGTAGATACCCTGTGTACACTCACCGGCTACTTTGTAGGTACACCCTGTCCAACTGCTCGTTAATACACTTAATTTCTAATCGTCAATCACATGGCGGAACTCAGTGCATTTAGGCGTTATAGCATGGTCAATGACAATCTCCGGCAGTTCTCTGACGAGCTTAGTATGGGAATGAAGGGGATTTGTGGTGGCCTTTGTACGTGGCATGGTTGTTGGTCCCAGAAGGGCCTGGTCTGACGTATTTCAGAAAGTGCTGAATCTCCGGCAATTTTCACGCACACCATCTCTAGGGTTTACGAAAATGGTCTCTAGCAAAAAGAAAAACCACTCGTGAGGCAGCAGTTCTGTGGGCGGATGCCTTGTTGATGCCAGAGTTGGGTCGAGGAGAATGGCTAGAACGGTTCGAGCTGATAGAAAGGCAACAGTGACTCATCGCCCCCCGTTACAACCGAAGGTAGGTCAGAAGTGCATCTCTGAACAGCAGTACGTCCAACCTTGGCGATGGGGCTACAGCACAGAACACCACACCGGGTTGTCACTCTATTCAGCTAAGAACAGGATAAGGAGGGCTCCATTTGCTCGAACGCTCATCGAAATGGACAGTAATAAGGATTTGGAAAACACATCTGCCTGGTCTGATGAGTCTCGATTTCTGCTGCGACTATTCGTATGGTAGGAGTCAGAATATTGGCGTCAACAACATGAAAGCAGGATCCTCCTGCCTTTGTATCAGCGGGTCAGGACTGGTGGTGGTGGTGTCATGGTTGGGTGAATATTTTCTTGGCACTCTTTGGGCCCCTTGGTACAACCCACAGCCTACCGGAGTTGTTGTGCTGACCATGTCATCCCTTTATGAGCACAATGTACCCTGTAACATCTGATGGCTACTTCAGCAGGATAATGCCGCCATGTCATAAAGCTGTGAATCATTCATACTGGTTTCTTGAACATGCCAATGAGGTCACTGGACTCAATGGCCCAGTCACCATCTCAATCCAATAGAGCACTCTTTGGGATGTGTGAAGGGAGATTCGCATCAGGATAGTGCACGACAATCTGTAGCAAATCCTGTGAACTAGTAGTGACC
Source organism: Engystomops pustulosus (assembly GCA_019512145.1). NCBI lineage: Eukaryota > Metazoa > Chordata > Amphibia > Anura > Leptodactylidae > Engystomops > Engystomops pustulosus. Next base: position 35,610 of record WNYA01001262.1, on the reverse strand, counting down.
ATCACGTTCAACCCTAAAGGAACCTCAAAGATGCCTGCGTAGCTGTCACACCTTGTGTATTAATGCCACGTGAATGAGTGCAGTATCTGGAACTGGCAACAGAGGGTCCCAACCTTACTTAGCTGGTGTCCTAATACACAGCTGGCCTCCGTGAGTGTTTATACTGGTGTGTCCAGGGGTAGGTGCACCTGCTTTATAGCCTACTGGTTTGGTGGCATATACCCTTGGCAAAATCATTGGTAAGCTGGTTCACGAACCTGGCATTATGGAAACTAAGACGTCTCTAGACGACCTGGAACAGAAGATTGTGATCCGTACTGGTTTTTCATAACGTTGTAAATCCTCCATTCTTCGGTGAACTTGTTACATAGAACTAAGACGCCTGAGCACAGCCTCCGCTCTTTAATGTTCAATTCTGTCTATGCCTCCATAGGACATCATGACCTCTATCATCAAATCTTCTCGATTACTCAAACAGTTTGAACGAACCGCGAGCTCATTACTGTGACATATTGGGAGACACACCACTCATTTACGCCACATCAGACAGTTAGTAACTTCTCTATCTTACTTTCACGACTTCTTCTAGAATCAGCAGGTTTGGGTGGATGCTAGGAAGGCCCACGTAGTCCACAAGTAGCTCCTCCAGGTATACTACCTTCTCACATAAACTTGTTAGGTCTTGAAACTTCTCCTACCACCAATCTAAATGTTTCTCAATTAATTCTCCCGTTTACTCATCTGAACGTGGCAGGAATAATGTCGAGAAGATCCTGGTGACCGTCCCTGTCCGATACTTCACTATCGTGGCTGCTGACATAGTGGAGAATGAGTTTCACTGTTCATTGCATAAATGTAGTTGTCACCATGTGGACTGGAAATAACATGAAGTCTACAGTGACATCTCAGATGCTTTAGACAACTCTAATTCTCTTGATTTTTTACAGTTGTGGTGCTATTCTGTCTCATAAGCGTGCAAGGTTCACAAAGAGCAAGAGTCCTATAACACGGCTGGATCGTTCAGTGGAAGACAGTGCTCGTTCTCTCACAGTAACAGCAACAGTCTCAGATAGAACAGAATGGTTCTGACTTGGGTCCAACCGAGTTACCAAAGGGCGCACAGAAACTTGACACTATGTGAGATGAACCCTTCTGCCTCTACCAGATCTGTAGTAGGTTTTGGTACCAGGTCCAAACACCGCCAATCTACCCACCATGTTGTCACTGCTGTTACTGGCTACCTAACCAGTGATCATGCGAATAACTACCGTTTGACTACAGTTTCTCTAATGGGTCCTTATCGCCGCTTTTGGCTTCAATATCCCTTCAGGTTGATATGGCAGGAATTTGTGGGGATTAAATGGTGCTCGCCATCGTTAATTTAGGCTCAGACACTCAGTTACAGGTAATGCGGCCCAGCCGTGACATATTATACTTGGTTAGAGGTCTCGCTACATAACGTTGAGGCACCAATAGTCCTTTGCCACCCACTGACCAATGACTACAGGTCTGTTGAGTAAGTTCTTTTAAAGTTCTGGTTTGTTTGCATGAGGACCTGGGACCCGAGCAATCCAATGTCAAGAGGGATTGAAGTTATTGGTCTTTGCCGTCAGGGGTAACAATGTTTCTAACCTAATAGGTTACTTACCAAGGGTTCCAGCGGCCACATTTCTCGTGGTGCACTTATTTGGGGGTTGCCAAGCTGGCTGGACAGGATATCTACATTAGTGTGATTGTGTCACATCCGAGCAGGAGTGTTGCATCGTGCTGTCATTGCAACAAGAAATCGGGGGAGCGGGGGGGCTGTAGGCTGGCCCATCATGGTTTAACATATAAAAGTGTGTCGCATGCCCAAGCACTTTCATGCTCAAGGGCAGAAAAGTGCCTCCGCGAGACGGGGAGCATAAACATGCCAGATATCGGGTGCATGATTCTCGCGAGTTCTTCTCGTTAGAACAATCCGGATCAAGGAAAACTGCACTGGAGGGCCGTGTAATGTGCCCATGCATGTGTGTCAATATCCATTGGTCGTGGCGTGAAGACCTGCTTGGAATCCTTGCACTGAAAAAGTTTTTTCACCTAAAACGGGTTGACGTAATAAAAGTTAAAATCTTTATGGTACGTATTTACTAACCAGTATGCTATGAGAGGCACTCCTCCCGAAGCGCGTCACAGATATGGACTGCATAGGCGCGCCATATTGGAGAGAGAAGAGTAGACAGGCAGATGGAGTCTGTGACCAGCTTTTCTGTTTCTGATGACTCTGATGAGCCCTTGCCTGCTTGAGGTCAGGTTTGCTGGTCAATGAAAGACTCTGTTAGAAGAGGCATGTGTGACCTACTGGAGGCAATATTCATCACCTTTTATAACAACACTGCAAGAAGCGTCTCAATTGTACATCAGATGGTGAAAGTGTTGAAAGGTCTCACTACTCTCGTCCAACATGTTCTGTCTGTAATACCAGGTTAAGATTGGGATTTATAAAGTCTTCTGGAGTTTTTGTTATCTGCCTAATCTTAACCCGTGTAGTACAGGAGGAGAAGATTATGTTGAAATCGTTGACTGTGGTTCGGCCTTCAATTCTGATTGATGCCAATATTTGCGCAAGGACTGCTCTTTGGAGTTAAGAAATAGCGACCATCATCCGATCGCTAACTCAGGATAATGATTAGCATAACTCACATTTTTAGGATTACGGTCATATTCTATTAGTGTTGAAAGTTTAATTGTTGTTTTTAACAATCTGATACCAGGAAAGGTTTTCATTCACTGTCTCGCTTATCTGACGCTCTACTTCATACCCTGCCAGGGTATGTATTGGGACGTGCCTAATAGGCACATGCGACGTAATCCTGTCATGTGACTGCGGATCCAAAATATTGTGGTATTGGGTTGTGGAGGTCCTGGGGATAGCGAAAAGATATATCGAAAGATTGTCACTCACCTCCCAACACCACTCTCGAATGTTGTCCACATCCTCTGAATTCTCTTCTACCTGCGTGAGAATAAACTGACTTCGCGCCTGCCAAAAATGGCGACCGACAGTGTGTGCACTAGTTCAATCTTAATCCTTTTTCTTGGGTGCAATCGGTCTTAACATGCTCCATACCACCTAACGTGGAGGCATTAGCAGTAACAGTAGGGTACCAGGGGGGTCAGTATTAGAGGAGTCTCAGGTACCAGTGAGGTACCAGAGGGGTCCATACTAGAGGTGTCTCGGATACCAGGGTGGTCAGTATTAGAGGAGTCTCAGTAGGAGTCTCAGTAACCAGTGGGGTACCAGAGGGGTCAGTAGTAGAGGAGTCTCAGTAACCAGTGGGGTACCAGAGGGGTCAGTAGTAGAG
>WNYA01001262.1:950-32163 GCA_019512145.1 Engystomops pustulosus | reverse complement strand
AGAAGAGCGGTCAGTAGTAGAGGAGTCAGTAGAAGAGCGGTCAGTAGTAGAGGAGTCAGTAGAAGAGCGGTCAGTAGTAGAGGGGTCAGAAGAAGAGCGGTCAGTAGTAGAGGAGTCAGTAGAAGAGGGGTCAGTAGTAGAGGAGTCAGTAGTAGAGGGGTCAGTAGTAGAGGAGTCAGTAGTAGAGGAGTCAGTAGCAGAGGGGTCAGTAGTAGAGGGGTCAGTAGAAGAGCGGTCAGTAGCAGAGGGGTCAGTAGTAGAGCAGTCAGTAGCAGAGGGGTCAGTAGTAGAGGGGTCAGTAGCAGAGGGGTCAGTAGCAGAGGGGTCAGTAGTAGAGCGGTCAGTAGCAGAGGGGTCAGTAGTAGAGGGGTCAGTAGCAGAGGGGTCAGTAGCAGAGGGGTCAGTAGTAGAGGGGTCATGCTTATGTCATGCTCATCTTTGAACCTCTAAAAGTACATGAGACCTGTAGACTGTAATCCTGGGAGAGACTCTAAGTCTTGCGGAGTTTCACCATTTACTGTACTTTATATTATGGAATGTTATGATATAGGATGTGGTGAGGTGTTACATATAATTATAATCATACATCACCATAATACAAGAGTGTAGGAACCGTACACCAGACATATGGCTCCGACACCGGCCCGATCCTGCATGTCATGTGACATAGGACTTCATTATAACTAAAATACCGCACCCCACATGTCCGATGTGACCCTGCTGCATATCATATATACACTGTCTCCGTGCAGTGTACGGGAGACATCACAGCAGCCGGTCTCCAGCAGAGCCTGCAGAGGCGGAAGACTGCGAAATACTCAGATAACTAGTCCTATAAGGGCCAGGAATAGTAATACTCCTCACTAGTGTACGGGGGCTGGATACTGGTGGAGCCGAGGTCAGAGGGTAAAGAGCTGCTAACATCAGGTGTAACAAGTGCTGAGCGGCACAACGCAGGGGGAGCCGGGGAATAATCAGGTCACATCCCAATTAACCCCTTAAAGACTTGTCTATTTGGGGACTTTAAGGACCTCGGATTTGTCTTCTTGTACCATCACCTTCCCAAAATCAGAACTTTTTACCGTTTTTCGTTTTCATTTGGTGATCTGTAAATTATATGGGCACATGACATGCACTGAGTGAACTTTACTTTTTTTTAATGCTTTGTGGAATAAAATTTAAAAGGTTTTTTCTATTCTAAATAAGTAATTATGTCACAGTAATCAATAAAAAAATTGTAAGAGAAAGACATTCTTTTCCCGGTTTATAGTAATGTTATGGAATAATATATAATAATAATTCCTTTATTTATATAGAGCACACCGATTACGCCAAATCGGTCCCATCTTTGTTATGCTTTATATTACCTTCCCACCTCAATGTCCTGTAATTGGCCAGACTGATGGATACTATTTACCACTTAGATGCTTTGGTTACTAAGTGGTTGCACTGTACGGATTGTTTATTTTCCGATCAGCCAGTTGCAGGATGATCCCTACTGTTATAGTGAAGCTGATCCCATCGTCCTGCTGCGGTAATGGCGGCAATGTTATCACAAAGATGTCACAGTCCCCGGAGGACTTCTGCCTGTGCATGACTATTGAAAGGTAAGTATTCTGTAATGAATGGACACACAAGAACTGTGAGTATAGATGAGCAGACAAGTAGTTTCAGACATATTGTTGGCCGAACACCCAATCCGGCAAATGGACGCCCCTTGCTAATAACCATGGCCCTGATTGGCCAGGGGATGGCTAAAGGACCAATCATGGCCATGGCTGGTAATAAGGGGCATCCATTTGCCGGATCAGCAGCTGAGCCTGAGCTGATCGGCTCATCTCTAATTGTGAGCTTTCCCTCCATCGTGACTGCCTGCTGGGGTGCAAAATGTGCACCAAAAGATAAAAAAAAAATATTTAAAAAAAAATTGGCTAAAAAAACCTCCATGTGTCTGTGCAGCCTCTATGTTGTAATCCATCATCTGCGATGCTAACAATAAAACTTTCCACCCGTCGCCTGACTACGACAGATCCTCTCCAAACTGTGCAATATTTCCATAAAAACAAATAAAAAAAAAAAATTAATAAAACACATCAATCACCGTTTTCATCTTGAAAACGTCTCACCTAGTAATGACCTTGAAATGTTTCACCTAGTTAAGAGATAAATTAGCCTACGACGGCGGCAAAACGATTTAGGTATCTAATGTATTCGATGTTTGACGCAGATGGGGGGGGGGGACACAAAAAAAAAAAAAAAAAGGAAAAAAAAAAACCTTCTTGGGTTTTTTTTTTAAATATTTTTTTTTTTTTTTTTGGAAGCTGCAAAACCCAACAAAATATAACATGAAAGCGAGTCGTACATGAGGTGCGACATAACCCTTCAGCAAAGCTGTTAAACAGCCACCAGAGCATTATGGGAAACAACACTTCATTTATTCAAATGCACATATGTCAGGCTTTGCACCATATGTCATAGGAAGCTATTTACAGTAATAATTAAATCTTAATCAACGTTTAACCTCTGTAAAATGTTTGAAGGATCTAATCACCCTTCAGACAGCACTAATGAAGGAGAAATATATAAACATATAAAGGAAGCGGTGCGGAGCTGGCGCACCACAAACACGGTAATTGCAATATTGTATCGGGAAGCGATGGGGAGGGACTGCGGGCGCCCGGCGAGGATTTTTAAGGGAAGACATCTTTGGGTGTCAGAGGTGTGAGGAGCTAATTTTGTACATCTATCCATAACAGATGCAGCATATTTCTCCCGAACCATTATTAGCCCGCCGCACGCGCTCTCGCTCTCCCGCTGATGAATATTAATCCCAGGTAGCGATCGCTGGGATCAGAGCTGCAAGGGGTTAATGAAGGACGCTCGGACCTCATGTCGTGGGCTGCCAGGACCTTCTGAAGAATAATGAGACACAGATATGGGGAGTCAGAGGAAGGGGGGCATCTGCGGAGAGATTGTTACCCAGCATTCCCTGCTTTATCTCCTGACCCCTGTATGATAGGGACCTGGGTCACTGTACAGGACAATACTGCGGAGATGACCCCACAAGGTGAGAGCTGATGATACATATAATACTATACAGTGCAATGCCATGTGCTCAGGATTCATGCAAACCGTGGTGTACATCCCGGTGGTCAGGCGTAGGTACATTGTGTATACCCAGTGGTCAGGGGTAGGTGCACTGTGTATACCAAGTGGTCAGGGGTAGGTACACTGTGTATATATCCTATTGGTCAGAAGCAGATACTCTGTGTATATCCCAGTAGTCAGGAGTAAGTACTTTGTGTATATTCAGGTGGTCAGGGGTAGGTGCACTGTGTATACCCGGTAGTCAGGGGTAGGTACACTGTATAAACCCAGTGGTCAGGGGTATGTACACTGTGTATACCCGGTGGTCAGAAGTAGGTGCGCTGTGTATATCCTATAGGTCAGGAGTAGATACTCTGTGTATACCCCAGTAGTCAGGGGTAAGAACTCTGTGTATATTCAGGTGGTCAGGGGTAGGTGCACTGTGTGTAACCTATTGGTCAGGGGTAGATACCCTGTGTACACTCACCGGCTACTTTGTAAGGTACACCTGTCCAACTGCTCGTTAACACTTAATTTCTAATCAGCCAATCACATGGCGGAACTCAGTGCATTTAGGCATGTAGACATGGTCAAGACAATCTCCTGCAGTTCTCCCGAGCATTAGTATGGGGAAGAAAGGGGATTTGTGGCCTTTGTACGTGGCATGGTTGTTGGTGCCAGAAGGGCTGGTCTGAGTATTTCAGAAACTGCTGATCTACTGGAATTTTCACGCACAACCATCTCTAGGGTTTACAGAAAATGGTCCGAAAAAGAAAAAACATCCAGTGAGCAGCAGTTCTGTGGGCGGAAATGCCTTGTTGATGCCAGAGGTCAGAGGAGAATGGGCAGACTGGTTCGAGCTGATAGAAAGGCAACAGTGACTCACATCGCCCCCCGTTACAACCAAGGTAGGCAGAAGAGCATCTCTGAACGCACAGTACGTCCAACTTTGAGGCAGATGGGCTACAGCAGCAGAAGACCACACCGGGTGTCACTCCTTTCAGCTAAGAACAGGAAACTGAGGCTACAATTTGCTCAAGCTCATCGAAATTGGACAGTAGAAGATTGGAAAAACATTGCCTGGTCTGATGAGTCTCGATTTCTGCTGCGACATTCGGATGGTCCCATGGTATAGGACAGTCACCCCTAGTAGTGATAGGAGGACACACTGCCCCCTGCTGGTGTGATGATGTGGGGCCCATGGTATAGGACAGTCACCCCTAGTAGTGATAGGAGGAGACACTACCCCCTGCTGGTGTGATGATGTGGGGGCCATGGTATAGGATAGTCACCCCTAGAAGTGATAGGAGGACACACTGCCCCCTGCTGGTGTGATGATGTGGGGGCCATGGTATAGGACAGTCACCCCTAGTAGTGATAGGAGGACACTGCCCCCTGCTGGTGTGATGATGTGGGGGCCATGGTATAGGACAGTCACCCCTAGTAGTAATGGGAGGACACACTGCCCCCTGCTGGTGTGATGATGTGGGGAGCCATGGTATAGGACAGTCTCCTCGAGAAGTGATAGGAGGACACACTGCCCCCTGCTCACCCCAATCCTTTGCTAATCTCAGCCCCATGGTGCGGCACTCGCTGCCCGTTGCTTCTCTCTTTTCTTCCTCTCGACAAATTTATTCCCCTTTAGCTAAACCAGATGGGAGAGAGGAGGAACTTATCAGTCTTGCGCAGCGCCTATCACAGGTAGGGTTGGATAGAGGAGGATATGGGTCTACTCTGCACCCCCTGGTCCCAAGAACTAGCTGCTCCTCCAAACTTGTGTCCCACCATTAAGAGGGGTCTTACCAGTTATGTGGGATGTGTTATCGGGAATCCACAACAATCTCCCCCTTTCTCGCTTATATGGTGATCACTTCCAGATTCATGATTACAGGCACATTTTTGGTGCTGTATTTTTTCTCTATGAGTGTAGAGAACGTTTCCTGCTCTTCAGTTACACCGCGGGCACCTCCGCTCCTCATCTGCCTGGTTCTTCTGTGTAACATTCAGGGATGTAGGAAGTTACTCAAGATTCTTCAGGTTTTCCAGTATTTTGCTTGAGGCGGCCTTTCCCTCTCAAGGGTTAACAGTGCTTGTTTTCAGGCCTGATCCGGCGCTGCGCTGTTTGCTGTCAGCAGATCCACTAACACATTTCAAAACCTCAGGAGAGAAAAAAAAAAAGGGATTATCACTTGTAAGTCCTCACCTGGAGAGAGTCATCTTCTGCGGCCCATGAGCGCGGACAGAGAAGATGAGCCGCTCCGAGATCAAATTACTTAGCATCTCTTGTCTCCTGGTCTTGACACCAATTACTCCCCTCCGCATCTCCTGCCCATGGCCTGCTGGATCCATCTCCTCAGCTGCGGAGCAGGTGTCATCCCAAAGGGTCTCCTAACAAGCTATGTAACCAACGCGGCCCTACAGTGCTAAATAAACAAACAATTACCTGCACCCGCGCACCTGGGGAGGGAGACTGCGGGAAGATGGGTGCAGGGCCAATTTACCAGCGCACTCAGCCATGCACCTAATAGCCTAAGATACCACCAAGTCCCACAGCGGAGCTGGGCCATGTATGACCAGGCGGGAAGAGGAAGGGGCTGCACTTCTAGTCCTGGGCAGTGTCAGATTGGTCCACTCGATGATGCTCTGGTGGACCCTGGATCTAACATAATATTCAACCCTTAGTGGAGAAGACAACCCAACACGAAGGCAAGAATGGGTGTATAGAGGTTGATGTCTAAGAATTATTTAATCTGGTGGGTCCTAGGATCCCAGTCTGACACTGATCCTTCAGCACTAGATTGAAGGGCTTATAGTGATATACCACGAAGATAAACTCAATCAAAGATGGACACCCCAAGCGCTTATCACAGTTCCCACTGGGACTCCTATAGGATGCATGAGCCCATCTTACTTTATCACCAATCATACCTATAAGAAACGTGTAATAGCCCTATAGGACGGCCCTGGATGGAGCTGTGAGGAAGAGGTCAGGATCACATGCTCCGGGTGTTCACTATCACCAACGTGTCAATGATGCCGGTCTTAAGACCCCAAAAGACCTCTATCTAGAAATAGAAACCCTTCATTGTACCCCGAAAACCGGAGCAGATCATCACAGAAGCCTCAGAGTAGAACGTCCCAGCTTCAGGCCGTGTGTCTGGGATTTCCCGGATCAGCTGCGGAAATGAAATCAGAATCCCATACACAACTTCAGGAACCACGAATAGTATGAAATATGGGGGTGGTTTATTAGGACAAAACCTCATTGAAAGTGGACGTGGCCTAAGTTGCCAGATCGTGCACCAAAAGTGCTAAATGTTGGTGAATTTTTCGACCTAAAACTTGTATGACATATTAAACTCTTGTGAGTCTGTCCTTATCCCATCAGTGTTTTAGAGAACTGAAGGGGGACATACACTTACCGGCCATTTAATTAGGTTCACCTGTCCAACTGCTCGTTAACACTTAATTTCTAATAAGCCAATCACATGGCAGCAACTCAGTGCCTTTAGGCATGTAGACATGGTCAAGACAATCTCCTGCAGTTCTCCCGAGCATCAGTATGGGGAAGAAAGGTGATTTGTGGCCTTTGAACGTGGCATGGTTGTTGGTGCCAGAAGGGCTGGTCTGAGTATTTCAGAAACTGCTGATCTACTGGGATTTTCACGCACAACCATCTCTAGGGTTTACAGAGAATGGTCCGAAAAAGAAAAAACATCCAGTGAGCGGCAGTTCTGTGGGCGGAAATGCCTTGTTGATGCCATAGGTCAGAGGAGAATGGGCAGACTGGTTCAAGCTGATAGAAAGACAACAGTGACTCAAATCGCCACCCGTTACAACCAAGGTAGGCAGAAGAGCATCTCTGAACGCACAGTACGTCGAACTTTGAGGCAGATGGGCTGCAGCAGCAGAAGACCACACCGGGTGCCACTCCTTTCAGCTAAGAACAGGAAACTGAGGCTACATATGCACAAGCTCATCGAAATTGGACAGTAGAAGATTGGAAAAACGTTGCCTGGTCTGATGAGTCTCGATTTCTGCTGCGACATTCGGATGGTAGGGTCAGAATTTGGCGTCAACAACATGAAAGCATGGATCCATCCTGCCTTGTATCAGCGGGTCAGGCTGGTGGTGGTGGTGTCATGGTGTGGGGAATATTTTCTTGGCACTCTTTGGGCCCCTTGGTACAACGCCACAGCCTACCTGAGTATTGTTGCTGACCATGTCCATCCCTTTATGAGCACAATGTACCCTGTAACATCTGATGGCTACTTTCAGCAGGATAATGCGCCATGTCATAAAGCTGGAATCATCTCAGACTGGTTTCTTGAACATGACAATGAGGTCACTGGACTCAAATGGCCTCCAGTCACCAGATCTCAATCCAATAGAGCATCTTTGGGATGTGGTGGAAAGGGAGATTCGCATCATGGATGTGCAGCCGACAAATCTGTGGCAACTGTGTGATGCCATCATGTCAATATGGACCAAAATCTCTGAGGAGCTTCCAGCACCTTGTTGTATCTATGCCACGAAGAATTGAGGCAGTTCTGAAGGCAAAAGGGGGTCCAACCCGTTACTAGCTTGGTGTACCTAATAAAGTGGCCGGTGAGTGTATATACTGGTGGTCAGGGGTAGGTGCACTTTGTATATCCTGATTGTTGGTGCATATACCCTGGCAAATAGTGGTAGATGGTTCAGGAACCTGGCATTATGGAAACTAAGATCTTCTGAGACCTGGAACAGAGATTGTGATCCGTACTGGTTTTTCATAACCGTGTAATCCTCCATTCTTCGGACTTGAATATGAAGCGATGAGAAAGCTCCGCTCTTTAGATGTTCAATTTGTCTATTGACTCATGACAATTATCATCAAATCTTCTCAGTTATAACAGGTTGAAGAACCAGGAGCCATTACTCATAGGACACAACCATCATTTCCAACATCAGAAGGTTTTCTATTACTTTCACATGACCTTCTAGAAGCTCGGAGGTTTTGGGTGGGATATTAGGAGGACTGTAGTCCACAAGTATCTTCCATACAAGACCTTCTCATAAACTTGCTTGAAGTTTTCCACACAATCTAAAATGTTATCAATGAAATTCTCCCCGTTATCAGTCTGAACGTGCAGGAAAATGTGAGAAGATCCTGGTGATGTCCCTTCATACTTCATCTGCTGCCTCTGATGGAGAATGGGTTTCATTTCATTGCATAAATGTGTGGTCACCATGTGACTGGAAGTACATGAAGTCTACATGACATCTAGATGCTTGACAAGTATATTCTTATTTTTACATTTTTGCTTCTTCTCTAGAGCTCACAAAGATACAAGGTCCTATAACACGGCTGGATCGTTCAGGAAGACGTGCTCTTTTCCAGGTAGCAACGTCTCAGATAGAACAGAAGGTTCTGATTGGTCCACCAGATTACCAAAGGGACCACAGAACTTGACACATGTGAATGAACCTTCTGCCTCACCAGATCTGATGTAGGTTTTGGTCCAGGTCAGAAGCCGCCAATACCCACATGTTGTCACTGCTGTTACTTGCTCCTAGCACATGATATGGAAAACTACCGGTTGACTACTAGTTTCCTCTTATGTGGTCCAATATCGCCGCTTTGCTTCATTCCTTCAGTGTTGATTGGCAGGATTTTTGGGGGATTTAAATGTGCTCGCAATCTGTATTTTAGGCTCAGACCTCAGTTATCAGGTAATGCTGCCCAGCAGGTGAGCATAGTTATGACTTGGTTAAGAGGTTCCGCACATACTTGGGCACCTCCTTTGCCACCCACTGACCAATGACTACAGTCTGTGGAGGAATTCTTTAAAGTTCTTGGTTTGTTGTATGAGGACCCTGACCGGGCATCCATGGCAAGAGGGTAAGTTATGGTCTTTGCGTCAGGGTAAAATGGTTCCTTAAACCTAATGAGGCTTACTTACCAAGGGTCCAGCGGCCACATTTCCGTTGCACTTTTTGGGGGTTGCACTGCTGGGACAGGGATTTACAAGGGGATTGTGTCACATACGATCAGATTTTGCATCGGCTTTCATGCAACAGAAATCGGGGGGGGGGGGGGGGGTTAGGCTGGCCATCGGATTTAACAGTAAAATTGTGTCGCATGCCCAAGCACTTTCATGCTCAAGGGAGAAAAAGATGCACTCCGGCGGAGCGGGGAGCAACACATGCAAGATATCGGGTGCATGATCTACGTGAGTTCATTCTCGTTGAACATCCCGGATCAGGAACGCACAGGGCCGGGTAAATGTGCCCCATTGTGCTGAATTCCATGGGTGGCCTGAAGACACTGCTTGGAATTCCTTTGCACTAAAAAGTTTTTTCCTAAAACGGTTAAGTAATAAAAGTAAAAATCTTATGGTTGCTTTTCCTAAACCAGTATCTTTGGAGGATGCCATGGCGTCAGCTATTTGGACTGATAGGCGCCTTAGGGAGAGAGAGAGAGACAGGCAGAGGAGTCTGACCAGCGTTTCTGTGTTCTGATGACTCTGATGAGCCCATGCGGCTTGGAGGTAGGGTTGGTGGCAATGAAAGACTCTGTGTGAAGAGGCAGTGTGACTACTGTGAGGAATTCTCCCATTTTATAAAACACTGCAAGAAGCGTCTCAATTGCAGTCCAGGAGGGAATGTTGAAAGGACTCACTCCTCTTCCAAACATATTTCTGTATGTAATCCAGTTAGATTGGGATTTATAAAGTCTTCTGGAGTTTTGTTATCTGCCAGATCTTACCCGTGTAGTAACAGGGAGGAGATTAATGTTGTCGTTGACTGTGGTTCGGCCTTCAATCTGATTGATGCCAAATTTGCGCAAGACTGCTCTTTGGAGTTAAAATAGCTAATCTATCCGATTCCTATCTCAGGAGTTGATAACTCACTTTTAGGATTAAAGGCTATTACTCATTATGTTGAAAGTTTTAATTTGTGTTTTAAATCTGATCACCAGGAAAAGGTTTCTCTGCTTATCCTGCCTAATTTACCTGCCAGGGTTGTATTGGGACGGCCTTGGCACAGGAGACGTAATCCTGTCATTGACCGGTCCAAAAATGTTATTTTGTCCTGGGATAAAGAATGTATCGAAAATTGTCATAACGCTCGAATGTCCACATCCTCTGAATTCTCTCTACCTGCGGAAATAACTGACTTGCCGCCCCATCGGGTGTGTGACTGTTCAACTTAATTTGTTCTTGGGGCATCTTTAACATGTCCATACCTGAACGGGAGGCATTAAAAGAATATTTAGCCAAAAGTTTGGAGGCTGGTCACATAAGATCCTCAAAATCTCCCAAGGCGATAGAGTTTTTTTTGTAAAGAAAAAGGACGGAGGCCTACGTCTGTGTGAGAAACCCCAACCCTTTGATTCCGGACCTATTTAATTGGGTAGAGGCGGCCAAGCGGTTCTCTAAAATTGATGTGAGAGAGGCCTACAATCTCCTGGCAATTTGAGAATTTGGTCATGCCATTCGTTCCCACTAATGCCCCAGCCTTTTTCCAAAATGTCATTAATCATGTTTTGGGTCCGGTTGTAGGTAGAGGTGTTCTAGTTTATCTTGATAATATTTCCATTTACTCCAACGACATCCATCTCATCGGGCAAAGGTAAGAGAGGTCTTACAGATCCTTAGATAGAATGCCTTGTCTGCTAAGCCAGAGAAATGTGTATTTGCAGTTCAAGAATGATCATTTTTGGGGTATATTTTGACATCTGAAGGGTTCAAGATGGAACCAGAGAAGGTCAAAGCTTAGCTGGAATGGCCAGGGCCTGAGACCTTGAAAGCATTGCAGAGGTTTCTGTAATTATTATAGGAAACTCATCAATAATTGTTCTGTGCTTGCTAAACCTATAACTGATTTGACTAAGAAGGGAGTTGATCTCAAGCTGTGGTCGTTCTCTGAAGACTAGGTTCAGCTCAGCTCCTGTGCTCATCCAACCAGATGAGGAGTTGCCCTTTATTGTTGAGGTTGATGCTTTATCTATGGGAGTGGGTGCTGTGTAACTTCATCCTTGCGCCTTCTTCTCGAAGTTTTGTCTGGCTGAATCCAACTATGACATTGGTGACTGAGAGTTATTAGCTATCAAATTGGCCTTGCAGCATTGGAGACATTTTATGGAGGGTGCTAGACATCCGGTTCAGATTATTACAGATCATAAAAACTTAATTTATTTGGACGATGCAAAACATTTAAATGCTAGACAGGCTCAATGGACCCGTTTTTTGTTCTCTTTAATTTTTTGGTGGCATATGTTCCCGGCAACAAAAATGGCAGGGTGGATGCTCTGTCTTAGAAGTGTAACTCCCAATTAGGAATCTGATAAACCTGAATTTGTGCTGAAAACGGGAGTTGTGGTTGCAGCCCTGGATACTCTGATGGAGAGTCTGATTCTGAAAGTTCAGGACCGTGCTATAGGAGCTTTCATAAATTGTTTGTTCCGGTGAAATTGTTTGTTCCGATGGCATGGTCAGCTGTTACAAGAATGTCATGACTCCATCCTGGGCGAGACTAAGAGGTTAGTTACTAGGAATTTCTGGTGGCCTGGGTCTAAGGCCTCTCATGCTCAGGTGGCAGGGTTATTGCACCCATTGCCTATTGCAGGTACTCCTTGGACACATTTGGCCATAGACTTTATTACGGATCTGCCATGCTCGGAAGGTAACACCATCCATTTTCCAAGTTGCCCGCAGCAAAAATTTTGGCAAAGGAATTTGATCAAAATGTGGTTTGTCTGCATGGTGTTCCAGACAGAAGATTCTTCAAGTTGGGTCCTAAATTTGTGCTCCTTTTTCGATGAAAGAACTTATTAACGATGTTTCGGTCCTATTGGACAATCCCCCCTTCTGGAAAATAAACTCAGTGTTCCATGTCTCCCTTTTGAAGAAGGTGAGTTCGGCTGGGGCTGCGCCTGTGGTTGTTCCTCCTGTGGATTCTGATGGAGAATACAAGGTTTTCCGGATTGTACACAATATTCGAGGCTCCAAATTTAAGACCGGTTTTGTCATTCAGTATTGTTGTATCTGCAGCTTATCCTTGGCTCCGTTCTGTAGGAACATCTATACTTTTTATTTTTTTTTTATTTGACTCGTTATTTTTAATTTTTCAAAACACAGATTTCAAGATACAAGCGGATGATAAACATCAAGATTTATAATATTATAACACATTAAACCAGAAAAGAAAAAACATAGGGAAAAAGTAAAACATTAGTCACATAAAATGAATACTTTCGACATAGAGACCTAGACATGATACCAATGGAATTAGCCAAGTTTTACATTGATGTTTCAGGAAAACAATCTAGCATTATAGGCGTCCCACTGAGTCAAGGTTTTTTCAAATTTATCTGTAGTATGAAGAAGAAAACTAGAGACTGTAATGTACTTGTCTTGTTGCTTAGTTGTGCAGCGGGGCCTCCCACTTCTCTTTCTACTCTGCTTAGAGCCTGTTTGTGCTCTGCTCTGAAGGGAGTAGTGCACACCGTTGTAGGAAAACTGCAGTTTCTTGGCAATTTGTGGCATGGAATGGCCTTCGTTTCTACGAAGAAGAATAGACTGTCTAGTCTCACATAAGAGCTCTTTTTTCTGGTCATTGTGAGAGTTTTATAGAACAAACAAAAGTGATGCTCCCGATTCTCAACCAGCTCATAGGAAGGTCAGTTTTGTAGCTTCTTTAATCAGCCAAACTGTTTTCAGCTGTGCTAGCAATACTTGAACAAGGGTTTTCTAAACATCCATCACAGTTAGCAAACACAATGTACCATTAAACTACAGGAGCGGTGGTTTGTGGAAATGGGCTTAGGTACACCTATGTAGATATTGCAGTAAAAAACAGACATTTACAGCTACAATAGTCATTTACCACATTAACAATATATAAAGTGTATTTCTGGTTCATTTAATGTTAGCTTTATTGAAAGAAAATGTGCTTTTTCCTTCAAAAATAAGGACATTTCTAAGTGACCCCAAACGTTTGAGCGGTAGTGTATATAAAGATAATGTATTACTGCTGTTGGCTGGCTGCCACTACATTTATCTTACAGAAGGTCCTCAATATTAACGAAAAATCTGATAGTTCTGGATTTTTTGAAAAGAAATGAACTTCCAGCTGCCTCTCACCAAGTGGCATCATACATTTCTTTAACAAGTAATAAGTACAATCTTCGGAAATATGGATGAATATGAATTGCTGGAATGAGTAAAATACAACAGTTCTTTATATAGTAGAACCTGCTGCCTAATAAATACTTCTCTCATATAATGTAAAGATATGGCATCTTACATGAGGTTTTCATACTTTTTATTGTCGGGAAGTTTATCTCAGAAATGCTCCTAGTCACTTCTGACAAAGTGGCCACCAGGGACTCCTGACAGCACTCACACTGCTCCTAAGATGCTTATTACTATATATAATGGGAATTTAAAGACAGTTTGGGACTCTGATGGGATTTGAATGCAGGACCCTTGGTATCAGAGGCTGTAACCTACTGGGGATTTTCAAAACTTAAAAGTGATCTTCCTCATCACATGTACAAAATACTAATACATGGAGATACAGTAGAACCTTGGATTACAATCATTAATTGTTCTGGGAAGATGTGTGTAATCCAAATCACTTGTATTTCAAAGCAAATTTTTCCATAAGAAATCATTGAAACCCAGATGATTGGTTCCGAACATGTGTAGTACAACACATCACTCCTATTCCTTCTACTTTGCAATACTGTGTTATACGCAGGTACGGTACAGTAGAGGGTGGGAAGGGCTCACATACTCGTATTATGAAATTTTGAATGTAAACCAAGTTACAATTTTGTCATGCTACACACTGGCAGACCACGTTACTTGTAATACAAGGTCCCACTGTATAAATATAGCAGTATTATATGCTTGTAATGAAGGAGACTGTATGTAGACTGTGAAAGCCTTCACTGCCTCTGATACTAAGGGTCCTGATCCTGAGACACGTGATAGAGCTTTCTGCATTATATATACGATTCTCTGGAGCAGTGTGAGTGCTGACAGGAGACTGTCCCTGGTGTCCGAAAGAGCATTTCCTGCCATGTATAAGAAAAATGTATTTGTCATGGAGCTATCACTTGCTATTTTTTTCTTTGAAACCAAGCCCCAAACCCAAAGAGTCTCTGTCAGAGGAGTGCTGGAGACAGAGAGCTCCATGGGATAATTGGTGGCCTGCGATGGTACTGCAGTCACTATAATGAGCCATCATTCACACCTCCAGTGACTTTGTGTTGTCTCCCATCAGGGAGACAAGGAGCTGCCAGACCAAATAGTGAAAGACAATGATAAGCATTTTACTCCGGGATGGCGCGTGCACGGCTCTGAGAATCCGCAGATCTGATTAATGCTGATCTATCTGTATAATTTATGTAAAATACATACATAACATTTCCTTTTGGTTGCGAGTTGCATAGCATTGTGTGTCTCATAAGAATGGGGAGAAGAAGGTATTATTCTGACAAAGTGAAAATTAGCTACAAACCTGAGAAGATCGAGGAGGACCCGGCCCGTAAGTTTATTTACTACAGAACAGTCTCCATATAGTCAGCGACCTGTACACCATGTGATCCGAAACGCTTACAACGGGGGACAAGACAGGGACACGCTGACACTTGGGGGACAGGACAGGGACACGCTGACACTTGGGGGACAGGACAGGGACACGATGACACTTGGGGGACAGGACAGGGACACAATGACACTTGGGGGACAGGACAGGGACACGCTGACACTTGGGGGACAGGGCAGGGACACGCTGACACTTGGGGGGGGGGGACAGGACAGGGACACGCTGACACTTGGGGGACAGGACAGGGACACGCTGACACTTGGGGGGGACAGGACAGGGACACGCTGACACTTGGTGGGACAACATGGACCACTACCTTGCGGTGACAGGACGGGACCACACGCTTACACTTGGGGGACAGGACATGGACCACTATGACACTTCTGGGGGCACTGGACAGGGACACGCGACACTTTGGGACAGGCAGGGACGCTGACACTTGGGACAGGAACAGGACACGCTGACACTTGGGGGGACAGGACAGGACACGCGGACACTCTTGGGGGACACGGACAGGGACACGCTGACACTTGGGGGGGGACAGGACAGGGACAACGCTGACACTTGGGGGGACAGACAGGGCACACGCACACTTGGAGGACAGGACAGGGACAAAACCTGACACTTTGGGGGACAGGACAGTGACACGCTGACACTTGGGGGACAGGACAGGGGAAACATCACGCTACACTGGGGGGACAGGACAGGGACACGCTACACTCGGGGACAGGGACAAGAGACAAACGCTGACACTTGGGGACGGACAGGGACACGGTGACACTTGGGGCGGACAGGACACGCTGACACTTGTGGACGGGACATAGGACAACGCTGACACTTGGGGTACGGGACAGGGAAAGCATGACACTTGGGGCACGGGACAGGGACAACTCTTACACTTGGGGGGACGGGACAGGGACACTGCACTGACACGTGGGACAGGACAGGGACAAACGCTGACACTTGGGGGACAGGACACGCGGACACTCTGACACTGGGGGACAGGACACACACGCTGACACGCTGACACTTGGGGCACGGACAGGGACAACAGCCTGACACTTGGGGACGGACAGGGACACGCTGACACTTGGGGACAGGACAGGACAGCTGACTTTGAGCCGATGGACACGCTGGACACTTGGGTGTAGACGGACAGGGACAAACGCTGACACGTTGGGGGACAGACGGTACACGCTGACACTGGGGCGAATGACGGACCGGACACTCTGGGGCGACAGACAGACCTTGGGGGACAGGACCGGGACACGCTGACACTTGGGGACAGACAGGACACGCTGACACTTGGGTTGTGACAGGACAGGGACAGCTGCAACTTGGTGGACAGGACAGGGACAAACGCTGACACTTGGGGGGACATGAAGGGACACGCTGGACT
Organism: Engystomops pustulosus; assembly: GCA_019512145.1. Lineage (NCBI taxonomy): Eukaryota > Metazoa > Chordata > Amphibia > Anura > Leptodactylidae > Engystomops > Engystomops pustulosus. The sequence continues at coordinate 16,079 of WNYA01001262.1, read as the reverse complement.
ACTTGGGGGGACAGACGGGGACACGCTTGACACTTGGGGACATACAGGACCACGCGACACTTGGGGGACAGAGCATGGCACGCTGACACTATGGGTACAGACAGGGACACGCTTGACGATCCTTGGTGGTAACAGGCAGGGACACTGCTGACACTTGGGGAGCAGTGACAGTGGACACGCTGACACTTGGGGGACAGACACGGGAACAGACGTGACACTTGGGGAGAGAGACAGGAACACGCTGACACTTGGGGGACAGAGGACACTGACATGGGACACGCGACATGGAGGGACAGGCTGGGACAAAACGCGTGACATCTGGGACAGGGGACAAACGCTGACACTTTGGGGGGTCAAGACAGGGACAACCTGACACTTGCGGGGACAGGACTGGGACACGCTGACACTCTGTGGGACAGGTAGGGACATGCTGACACTTGGGTGGTGACACATGAGTGTACAAAACGTCTGAGCACTGGGGGGAATCAGTGACAGCCGACTGGGAGGGGGGGCAGGAAGCGGACACTCGCTTCTTTCGTCGTTCTTCAACGGGGTGGTTGGCAATAGTATGTTAGAAAATTGAGAACGCTTTGGTCCCAAGTTCTGGTGGGGGGGGGAGGACAGATCTTATTTGCCAGATATTTATGTGGAAATGAAGGCAGTTATAGTTTCCATCAGTCCTGTACATACAGTATAAAGTAATACTAGTAGTGCTGGACACATAATATACTGTCTATAACTGTACTGTACATACATGGTACATACATATTATTGTACTGTACATGGTATATACATATTGTACTGTACATGGTATATACATATTGTACTGTACAATGGTCATATTACACTATTATTGTACTGTAATGTATCTTACATATTGTACTTTAACCTGGTATATACATATTATTGTACTTGCATACAATGTATCAGATTACTTGTACTGTACATCATGGTATATACTATTGTACTGTGGCATTGTATATACATATTATTGTACTGTGCATGGTATACATACATATATTGTACTGTAACATGGTATATACCATATTATTGTACTGTCATGGTCTTACCATATTTTGGTACTGTACATGGTATATACATTTATTGTCTGTACACTGGTATTCATTTTCTGCATGTATAATATTTGTACTGTGCATGGTATATACATATTATTGGTACTGTCCTGGTATATGTCATATTTACGTGTACATGGTATATACATATTGTACAGTACAATGGTATTACATATTATTGTAACTGTACATGGTATAATACACTATTATTACTGTTACTGGTATATATCAATATTATTTGTACTGTACATGGTATATACTATTATTGTACTGTAATGGTGATCATAATTTACGTATGGTATTTCATTTGTACTGTACATGTGTATTACATATGTACTTGTACTGCATTATACATAATTCTGTACTGTATAACTATTATATGACTGTATTATCTACTGTCTACTAACATTGTATAAGTACTATATAATATCTGTCTGTAACATGGTATTCATATTATTACGGTACATGGATATACTATTATTACGAATTATATACATACTAATATAGTACTGTAACATGGTATATAATATTATTGTACTGTAACATGTATTACATATTATCGTCCTGTACATGGTATAATACTATTAGTACTGTACATGTAGATACTATTCCGTAATATACATATTAGTACTGTACAGGTATTACTATTATCGGACTGTACATGGTATATACATATTATAGTACTGTACCATGTATAACTATCTATTGTACTTAATGGTAATAATACATTTTTTGTACGTCATGAGTATTACCTATTAGTGACTGTAACTGGTATATACATATTATGTACTGTACAATGGTATATACATATTGGTAACTGACTGGTATATACATATTGATGTAATGTATCTTTTGTACTGTATGAATATCATATTATTGTACTGTACATGGTATAATACTATTTCTTGTACTGTACATGTTATATACATATTGTTCTGTCATGTTATCAATTCATTGTACTTAACATGGTATCTAATATATATAATGTACTTGGTACATGGTATATACATTTATCGTAGCATGGTATATACATATTGACTGTACTGGTATCTACATATTTGTACTGTACAATGGTATATACATATTGATTGTACAATGGTATATACATATTGTTGTAATGGTTCCTAGTATGATGGTATATACATATTATTATGTAATACATAGATTGTCCATGTACAATATTCTTTACTGTACATGGTATATACAATTGTACTGTACATGTAAGTACATATTATCTGGTAACAAAATGTATATCGATATTGTATGCTATATGGTTATATATTTTGGTCCGTAATGTATATATTTGTCTGTACAGGTAATACTATACGTATATGTAGAACATATGTACTGAGTAATACATTGTTCACATGGATTAATTGTATGTCATGGTATATACATATATGGTACTGTACAGGTATATACAATTTGTACTGTACATGTATATTCATATTGTAACTGTACTGGGTATAACATATTATTTATGTACTGGATATACAATTATTGTACTGTACATGTATATACATCTTATTGTAACTGACTTATTACATTGTTACTGTACATGATATCATATTATTGTACTGTACATGTTATACTAATTGCGTAAATATAAGATATGTACAGGTATACATTGTACATGGTATATACATATTATTGTACTGTAGCATGGTATATACATATTATTGTACTGTACATGGTATATACATATTATTGTACTGTACATGGTATATACATATTATTGTACATGGTATATACATATTATTGTACATGGTATATACATATTATAGTACTGTACATGGTATATATCACTGTACGGCCTCCTGACAGATGTGTGTGCTCCATTACACAGGAATCCCTCTCATGTACGACCTCGGTGGCCGCGCTGTCATAACACGACTCCTGATCACAGCCATAGAAAATGAGTGCAGGAAATTACCTCTCGCGGATCTGGCCGTATCCTAATTGTCATTAATGTCTATGGCTCCTTTTATATCTTGCAGATGTTTGTGGGGCGAGCTGTGACATGTAGGAGCTTCCTATGTGCGAGGCTGTGGTCACCGGATAAGGCCCATACCGTGGATCATAAATCTGCACTGAATGGGAGGTGCTCCTGCAGGTACGGAGATACACCATGGACCACAGCGCTCCCACCAGGCGGCAAGGTCCTGTGTTATCACCGCTTGTTCTTACAGAGCTCCTCATTATGGCACCAGGTACCAGCTATGTGGGGGCCACCCTGTTGTGATCCCTTCATCCCGGACAATCTAGAATTATGGGTCATAATCTTCCCCCAAACACTAACCCCATAGCACCAAGCCACATTGCCTTACATGAGGCCTACACTGAATGTTCTGGAGCATCCAATACCAAGATGGGGCCTGGACTCCTTCACACGTAGGCCCCACCCTTGATTTAGGAGTTTCCCTCTTTAACTTTTTGTGCCCCTCTATCTGTGTTGGTCCCTTTGTCATGCAGTGATGACATTACATACCTCCACATGACCACTGCAGCCAATGACAAGCCTCAGGAACTCCAGCCGAGCAGTGATTGGCTGCAGAGGTCATGTGGCGGGAAGTGCACAAGAAAAAGTGTGGAAGCCCGAAGCATCTGAGCTGAGGCAGGGGCGGATTAAGAGGCTGAGCATTGGTGTTAGGTATTTATTTTTATTATTTAACTTTTGGTTCTTAGCCCTATTTTAATTTGTCTACATCATTTTAATTTACTTGCTCCAGTCCAACTCAGAGGAAGGACTGATGTTCCACTGCTGAGACCCCCTACTATAAGCTGGGACCTGGCAGCAACTGATCAATTCTCCAGCAGCGCCCCTATAGGGGAAATGGAGGATTGCATGTTCTTATTACTATCACTAAGGATGTCTGAGTAGTTGGTGAGTAAGGTACACACAGCAATGTTGTTAGGCTTGTCCTATAGCCGAGATCACAGAGCATGGACTGTATGGTTATGCCCAGTATAACCTGTGCTATACCACCCAGTGCCGGTGAACTGTTGGCAGACTGGAGACATTCATTGTCTTGACTTGGTGGCCAGTCATTAGGATTTTTAGCTATGGGCTGCATTGTTCCCCTCTATGACATCACACCAGCTGTGCCTCTGGCCCATCCAGGTGAGGAGTTTAAATATGAGGCCATTAAATCTTATCATTAGAGATATCAGCAGCAGAAAATGACTCAGGTCCTGCCGAGATGAGAACATAAAACAGGAAAATTAGAGATCTATCTCCTAGCCAGAGGCAGGGACCTGTCACGGGGCGATAATCTCTTCCTATAATGCACATTCCTGTGCATCCCTCCTCCCCCTCTCTCGCTCGTCATTCCGATCTTTTATCCTCTGTCCAGCCACAACCAAAAACATTGAGAGCTATAGTCTTCATTGAGCACCAAAATGGCTTCTGTACGAGTGGTTCACATGTAGTGGTCAACCCTTAGACGTAGCTGCAGGTTACAAGAACTATTCGAGATATCAGTAGACGTTACGTCAATTACTAGGACAGAGGCAATCATATAAGAAGCCCCACCCCCAGGAAGAGCTTAACACATTTCACTATAAAAAACCCTAATATACAGAATCAATGGAGCAGTTCTCTTCCAAAGAGACTGCCCTGGCCACCAATGAGTAGGCTCCACCTCAGCCAGAGTGAAGTTGTTGCAAAAAGTAGTCCTAGCTCCGTAGGTCTTGACCAAGTACGAATCCATCAACTAAATGTGACGATGTGGATGTGTTGGAAGGTGATTTCAATGAATCCAGCCGCCATAGCCTCATCCCCCATTACCGTCACCCGAAAGGTCAAGGTTGTTATGTTCTTGTTTCCCAATTGGATTATGAAGATTTCAGTGTTTACTTTCAACGAAAAAATAAAATGGAGAATTCACCTAAACAGATCCAACACAATGAAGGATCCATCAGAACAAGTCAATGTGAACTTCAGATAAGAAGAGAACGAAGATCAAAACAAGGAGAAATCCCAACAAAGGATCTAAGAGAAATTGTGATCTAATGAAATAGGGATCCATTAGTTTAAGTGATCAGAGTCAATCACAAAAGGAGATAAGTCAGAGGAACACTGTCCAAGAAACACAGGATTAAGATCATCACAAAAATCACAAAAACATGAGAAGAATCAGCAAAGGTGATCAGATCCCATTATTATAGAAGTAAATAAGAGACCACCACACGGTAGGATCCATCAGCAAAGGAGAACAGAGTCCAATACAACATAGACTCCATCAGTGTAGATAATCCAGGTCTAGTCTATCATTAGTCATTAGATCTTTGTCCAGTTCAACAAAGGATTGGGATGTCATAGAAGAGAGGATCCATCAGTCCAATTTATTCAAATACAACAGAAGATCCACTACAAAAAGGAAACCATGTGATACACAGAATCCAGGCAGCAGATCAATCCCAACAAGTCCTGAAGAGGAATCATTGAATTATTCAGGGCAATTGCCGGAGTAAATTAGATGATCACAACAGAAGATGCATCAAAGAAGAGGATCAATAGACCTTCAATTCTAATATGGGGTAGTGGACGTGTCCATCAAATGATCATCTTTGTGTCAGATACACATAACTCGTCCAAAGGAGAGGAAATAAAGGCCAGACCTAAAGGCCATTGGATATTCCTTATCAAGAAACGTCTCCAGATCTGAGGTTGCTTCCTGTCTGCACCATCAGGGCACTTAACACTTTTCAGGTGACCTCAGACTCCTAAATATAAACAATAAACTGACCACGATGGGGGCTTGTCCACAAAAACAGCCGGGCTATTCAGTCACCTATGTACAAACACACCTGGACCTGCCATCTTCAGAGCCAGATAAGCCCCGCAGACATAGCAATGCAGGACATACCTGCCATCTGTCGTCATCACGACATCTTCTCATTGTCAAAGTCTCGTCTCCTCAGGAAACGTCTCAATCTTCATGGCCAAGAATTTCTTGACAGGGAATACATGAGGCAATTTAAGAAAGGATAAGCCATCAAGGAATGGATATGAGACAGGTACATAACGTGTACATAGGCTGAAGAAAGGAACATTTTTGAGTTTCGTTCTACTCGAAAAGCCCTTCAAGGTCTTCTGAAGATCTAAGATCCTTAAAAGTTATTCCAATTTTGTGAAGGTCAGAATCACCTCAAGGGTCCCAAAGAATGAATGACTGGTAGAGGACAACATTCCCAAACATTCATATCAAACTCCAATGATAGTAGACAAGTCGTAAACTATATCAACAGGTGGTGTAGACAGTGTGAACAGGGAGATTCTGTGATGCAAATGGTTTTTCGGGGAAGATACTACTGTGGGTTTCATCTCATCCAAAGGAGAAATCTGCAGCAAATATATGTATGATGTCAACTTCCATGTAGATGTTTTCCGCACTGTGTGCACAATAAGATCCCGTGATCTGCAGTGGATTTTCCAGACACAATTCAGTGCAGAAAATCTTCTGTGGATCTTCAACGTGTACAAATTGTAGAGTTTGCATCAAAATCTCTGGCTCTAACTAAAAATTTACGTGTGGATAAACAATGATTTTCTGTATCATCCATGTCACCAGCCGGGTCCCTGCCCCGCCACTATGCTTAGCTCTCTGCGTTCCCATGATGGCTCCGGCCTCCTAGAGCGCGTGCATGCCGGCTTTCAGAGATTTATAGGGCTAGCGCCCCTTCCTGTCTGTCTTTGTGCCTCGTTGCCATTGAGAAAGCTTTTCCTATGTCCTCTGCGTTTATAGCGATTTCCCGTTGTGACCTCAATTCTGTTCCTTACTCCGATCCCATGCTGCCTGTCCTGACCTTCCGCTACGTCCCGGACTCTGATTTTGTGCGGAAGTTTCAACCTCCTGCTTGTCCCAGACCATGAATTGCCTTCCGAATCTGTACCTCACCTTGGCCGTCACTGTGTCTGTGCCCCTATTTGTTTTAAGGGGCACGGAAGCTCCGCTGACTTCAGCTTCTGGCGGGCCGGCCAAACCCATCCACCCCATATCTCAGTGCAAGCTACAGCACTGGGAAAAGGACAGGTGGGCGTGGCGAGTTGGCACGGCGAGACACTGGAAAGGACTGCAGAGGTAAGTAAATGTTTACTTTTTTTATGCAGCCCTCCCAGCCACATATAATTGTTTTTAACCCCCTTTAAAGGGGTTGGTGACTCTTTTTCATTAATTTCCCATGTGCCTTTACTACCTTTATAATCCCTGAATGTTCATCAAGTGATTCAGCAGTCCTGAAACTTACCTGTGCTGTCTGTCACGTCATGCAGACTGTCCGTGATTCTTTGTTTACATGTGTGCATTACACATCCATTATTTGTAATGACAAAAATAGCGCTGCAAGGATCTTATTACAGGAATCACTTTTTATGGCCAGAAAATGTATAGCATTGAGATGGTATGACCCCAATACTCCCACACCGAGGATGTGGAAAGCCAATATCAATATAGAAACTGTCTGGATAAATGTATTTGGGGGATGAGCTGTGACTCTAATTGCTATACCTGGAGGTGCTGGGATGCCCTCCTTTCTTAGACTTTCCCTACACCTGATTGGGCTTGATGTTGTTATATATATAACTCTGTACATTCCATTGTCCGTCAACCGCAACCTAATTGTCCTTATTTTTCCTTTTTCCTTCTTTAAAAAATATAGTGTTGCAGCAGGATGGGTGAGGGCCATTGGAGAAAGATCTCAACCTAGTCGTATGTCAACAGTGTCTATGGTGGAAGAGAACACCCCATTACAGATAAGGTCAAGTAACATATTGGATATAGTAGGAAACATTAAAAGAACCCAGGAACCTCTCCAACTGGATGGCCAATGTGTGGTTTGTGTTTCACACAGTACGATCCTAAGCTTTCAGTACAATAAGATAAGGAGAATATCTGTATTCCTACATCGGCTACTTTACCCTACAAGCTCAGACCCACAATGATCTGATTAGTTTAGTCCTCGATTCCGGTGATTCCTCGATCACGGTGATTGTCATAGGAGGGTCAGGTTCTACAGGAAATCCACAATATGTAAATCACTTGTATGTGCGCCCCTCTTTGATGCTATACCATAAGCGTGAGCATGTGGCTGGCGGTAGGACCATATTATCAATGACGCTACAATCCCGGCTGACATTTGTTCAGAGAACCAAATGCTTCCATTTACATTGCTGCATCTTTGTTTATCAGTCTAATAAGTCTGGGCACTTTTAATGAATTGTGGGCAGCTCTCGTTATTAGCTGGTGTCACCATATCGGAGCAGCGCCAGGGGCTGTATTGTAACAGGGAGTATGTGGAAAGATGGTAGGAGAGACTTGTGCTACCAGCTGGCCCCTACTTACTAATCACAGCGAGGCCGCAGATGCTATTTTTGGGCGCTTGTACAGAAGCTTGTGCAGCATGAGTCCCTCTGATTCTCTGTAGCGAGGGCTCATCCATTAGCCGCCGTGGCTACATTACATCAGTTTGTTACCGACAGCTGCTGCTGAGACTATTATAGAGCAGGGCCTACCGGCTGGCCCACCCTATACCTGCACCCATCTCTACCGGTAAGACAGAAGTGTAACGCTCTTCACCAGTCATACGAAATACTTAATAGACTTACTAAGAGTTCCTCTTCTAGATCTCTGCTTGCTGTCAGTGACTGGGATCTCCCCTAACTAAATTAACTGACTGGTCTATTTGACCTATGACCTCCCTCTGGTGTGGTTATTACGGGATTGTGAATACCGGCAATGTTATCTGTGGCTGGAAGCTCCCAACATCTCAGAAGTGACAACAGGATTGTGAGGATTCACCCCAGAAGGGAGAAGACAGAAGAAATCTGTGGACAGATGCCGGCGCCCTGTTGGCTGGGACTGTTGCCCTTCCACATTTCGAGGTGCATGCCGAACTTGGGCTGTTGGCGGGCTCTACTATGAATCCATCTGTCGGGAGGGCAACCTGCCTTCTCTGAATCTGGACATTTAACCTCTTCGCTGCCATGTAAAGGGGGACTCTGAATAGACGTCCTACCATCTCATGGACCATTGCTCAGGATAGAGGGCTAGACTGTTACATCTCATATTCGGGAGAGGTCTACTGCAGTAGCAGCTTGTATAGTATCATTACTAATATCCCTTCTCTATTAGCCCTCTCCTCCTTTATGTATACTAATGATCACCTGACTTCCTGTCTGGGTGACCACCGTGTCATGGGTCACAGGAAGTCCTGTCAACTATACAGTAGACTGCCCCGGAAACTAATCATAGCGCTGTGAGGGGACCTTTAAAAGGAGCAGATATAAACAGTAATGGTAACAGATGGAGCCTCGCAGAGATGTCATATTTTAATGGATATGTTAATCATCCTGCAAGTGCACTGGGACCTGGTCAGATTTGCGTAAAGACAGCCACAAGTGCTCCGGCTCTTCTTTGGAATCACTTCCTGATACTGCCTCTCCAGGTGTAATTCCCATTTACACAAAGGTATTTTCTGCCAAAGACTATTATAGGTTTTGGAGACATTTTGGACTCCCTCTCTTGCGGGGTCTGCTAAAAATTTTGGAAAATCCCCTAGAGGCCTGGGCAAGGGTAACTAAAATAAAACATACTTAACCTGTTCCGGTGTGTTCACCAACATTCCCAGCATGTGACATCACCAGGGCCTCATAAGATCATCGAGTGGCCACAGCAGGTCCCAGCCATGTGTGTGCAAACCAACGCTGGGTTCCTCATTGCAACAGGGATCCAGAGTAGGGTAACTGTTTAGATTGGGGTATACAGAAGACAGAAGTTCTTGAAGACAACTGAAAGTTCATTCTGGTGGCATCAGTGTAGGAAATGGTTTGTCAGGTCAGGTGGAGGGTAGAGTAATCCCGGATACAAAGCCTCCATGCTGTCCCTACTGATTCAACAATCACCCAAATTGGTGACACGTCTTATACAGGGTGAGGGTTTGGGAAAAGGGAAAGCTAAGGTCAGCAAGTCAAGAGAGTACATAAAAGACAAAACCGTAATAAACAAAATAGTCAGAGGTGCAAACTACAGACAAAACCAGCTGGAGGTTGATAACAAAGCACAGGGTAGGCAACCTAAATCCAGATCAGGCAGAATATACAGAAATCACTGGCAGGGATGTCCAGCCCCAATGATAGCTTTATTGCTTGCTAAGATGCTTGAGAGGCCTCTAAGCAAATGAATCAAGGTTTTAACCCTATGCCTTCCTCTCAGTCCAATTCAAACAAGACATGAGGCTTATTTATGAGTTCCATCGCTGGGGTCATGGCCATGAACTTGGTGAACCCTTCAGGGCTATGTGAGTGGATGTCTGTACACTGGGTATACTGACACCCAGCAATTCATGTACACAACATATCCACCACACAGAACACAGTACATGCAGTCATCTTGTGTGCTGATGTCAAGCAGGAGCCAACAATCCAACATGTGAGAGGAGGTTGCTGTTCTTCCTGCTGGTGACAGCTTGAGGAGAGCGAGCGCTGTATAAAGGACATGCACATCAATATCTTATTTTGTTATTGTGATGTAATTGTGACTTGTCCTCATTTACATTAGCAGTCAGACTGCCGAGCAGATGGCAAGGTTTAGATGTATTAAATAATCTCTGATGCCCGGTGACAGATCTGAGCGAGGAGGAGGAGGGGGACAAGGAATCTGCCCCGGAATCTTCATGGAAATAAGATGGAGACAGTGACATTCCATCAGTGCATCGTAAGACCTACCTGGCGCTACTGCGAGGCTCTGCCATGCCTTACACAAGCAGAAAAGTTTCCTGATGGACCTGATGTGGACCCCGGTCTTGTGGCTTTTCTTTTGTTAAATAAAAATAAACTGTACTCACCTTTCCTTGTCCCCCGCTGCCGTCCTGTCTTCTCCTCCCTCGAGTACAGCAGTGGCCGGCGCATAGTGATGATGTCACTGCCCCTGCCAGGCTGCCGTGTACAGACCCCACACAATACAGGGGGCTGATGGCTTTCTGTATCACCAAAGCAATTCATCCATCGTATTCTCTGGAGAACACTAATAGGGTGGGACAGCAGGACCTGAAATCCGGGACTGTCCAGGACAGTTGGGAGGAATGTCCTTAGGTTAGACAGTCGTATGCTGTACCAGATGCATATAAGTGCCTGGTGCTGGATGATAAATCTTTGCCCCTCCTGTTAGTTGGGTCAGCAGTATATTTGGCGCATGGACCTTTTTGGCTTAAGGCCACGCCCCTTTTGTAGAACTCGTTGTAGGAGTCTAAAACCCTTTATAATTGTGGTGCAGACAGTTTTTTCATGGAAACTATAATAAAATTCTGTCCCAGGCACATTAATAAATCTCCCCCAATATTTTTATCATGACATCAGACTGGAAGTAGTGATCGGGTGATGGAGAACTGCTACCACCTCTTCTAGCTGCTCCATCCACTGTGTAGTGGTCATACAGGGGTACTGCGCTTATTGCATGTGCCATGCAGTAACCAGGACAGTTAGGAGGACTAATCTATCACAAGGCCCTAATAGATCACAGATCTCTCCCACCTACAGGGCCTGTAAGGTGTCAGCTTGTTTTTATCTGTCAGCCAAGAAAGATATCATTACTAATAATAATTCTTTATTTAAATAGCGCACACAGATTATGCAGTGCTGTAACGAACTCGACAGATCAGTCCCTGTCCCCAATGGGGTCCACAATCTAATCAACCTACCAGTATGTTTTTGGAGTGAAGGAGTAAACCGGAGGACCCGGAGGAAACCCACGCAAACACAGAGAGAACATACAAAATCTTTGCAGATGTTGACCCTGGGACTTGAACCCAGGACTCCAGCGCTGCAAGGCTCTAGTGCTAACCACTAAGTCACCATGCAGCCCAAATGACTAGAGAGTTATCTGCTATATGTGACGTCCTGTACCTGACCTTGGAGCTCTCACACAATGTATAGGTGTATTCTAATGAAATGGCGGCACATGATTTTTTAAAAAATTTTTTTTTTTATAGTTTCAGACCTTTTCTGCCTTTATATTACAAAATTCAGCGTGTGATTGGTTGATCATGTCACCTGATTATTCTTAGAGGCTTCACTTTCCATATGAAGCCGCAGAACATATAATACATGTATATTGGTAAATTACCTAATATAATAAAATAATAATATTTTCATATAATTAGTATAACAACCTATTAGGGCCTGAGTCCAGGGGAGGATGATAGGGGGCTATGTGCACGCTCCGGAAATGCCCCCGTCCTTGGTTTCATGTTTACTATGAGAGGTATGTAAAGTATCCAGGTGTGGGGGGGGGCACACATTCTTCACACCTCTCCGGCCACTGATGGCCTCTCCGTAGCTGGAAGCCATTAGGAATCAAAGGGATGACATCTGACAGCCCGGGCTAAACACCTTGCCCTTAACCATTCGGGGGATGGGGCATGAAAGCAGCACTTAAAAGGCACTTGGTAAGACAGGAGCGTTTTTCCGGTACTTGAAAATTGTTCTTTTGTCAACAGTTTGAGATACATTAGTTGTGAGAAAGTGTCACTTGTGTGGGGGGGTACGGCGGAGCATGTGCGCAGGTGGCGTCCGCTTCCACCGCGCTACACCTGGCTCCGGGATCGCTTTCCTTCTCCCTTTGGCATCAATTATACTTGAAGAGTTTGGCTGAATTATCTTGCAGGGATTAGAGGATTATAGTGCAGAGGTTAATGACAGCATTTACCCCCCGTGACACGACCGCGACGCTCTCTATGACTGACAGCATGGAACATTAAGTGAATCCTGAAACGGCGCTAATGAGAGTCATCGATGAATGGAGGCTCATGTCCTACACGGTCTACGTACACAATACTTCATAGGTCGCTCCGGACAGTGACCCTTGTCCTGGACATAGCCCGGCACAGCGGTGGGGCTGCTGAGATACAATGTGGCGGGAGCCTTTTCACCCAAGTAATACAAGTCTTGTAGATCTTCTACGTCAACACATTATAAATACACAATTTCTGTGCTCCCTAAGTAAGGCGTCACCTTTACTCTTAGCCACCAAGTCAAACAGTATCTTCACATGGATTTTGGCACAAAATTTTCTCTCACCTGTGATCTGCTGTTATCTATGGTGAGTGTAGGTGTCGCTACAGTGCCCCCATAGGTGAAGTAAAGTATTACATTGTCTATCCATAAACAATGGGGGTCATTTACTAAGGGCCTGATTCGCGTTTTCCCGACGTGTTACCCAAATATTTCTGATTTGCGCCGATTTCCCCTGAATTGCCCCGGGATTTTGGTGCACGCGATCGGATTGTGGCGCATCGGAGCTGGCATGCATGCGATGGAAATAGGGGGGGGGGTGGCCGAACGAAAACCCGACAGATTCGGAAAAAACCGCCGCATTTAAAAAAAAAAAAAAAGTGTTGCGGGACTCACGCTTACCTTCACCAGGAAAAGGCCGGTGAACTTCAGTGCATTCCGGCGGGCCTCGGCGGACTTCAGCAGCGCCACCTAGTGGACGTTGGAGGAACTACCTTAGTGAATCCCGGGCGGACCCGAATCCAGGGCAGAGAACGCGCCGCTGGATCGCGAATGGACCGGGTAAGTAAATCTGCCCCAATGTGTTATTCATGTAATAAAGGACAGGGTAGGTACTTCAAGGACACATGCTCTTTGTAAACACTTTCCACTCTGATCCCGAGACGAGGCTCCCGAGCATAACTGCCTCATGAAAATTGTCATCTCAACTGGACGACGCTAGTAAGGAAAGATACAAGCAGCAGAACATGCACCACAGACTTTATCCAAGAAATACATTTCTACAGAAGTTGGTAAAAAAAAGGTGGTAACAAAGAGGTTTCCACAAAACGGGAATTTTAGGAAAGTTTCTATTTATGTACAAAGCTGAATGAGGGCGTAAATGTAAGATCGCTAGGCCACATGCCTCTGCCAGGGGCTGATACAGGATTGAAACCCATTGGGATGGAAACATTTTTTAAAAAACCTTGGCTCTCGCTGGTGACTGCCCCCCTTAAATGTAACCCAAATAATCAACACAAGTAGAAATTAAAGAAAAAAACAAAAGTTGTGACCACTGTGGTCAGATACCAGGACTCCCACAGGAGATCTGCAAAGTATTATCTGAAGCGCAAGAGCATCAAAGACCCACTAAGGTACAATAACCACAAGATGAGTCCAAAAGCTTTTGTACCTCCTCCCTACAACGCAATATCCTGTATACCCACACTGAGGAGGAGTCAGAAGGTCATCAATCACTGATCCCATCAACCCAATGCAAGGAGTCAGCGGGGCCCCATCAGCAGCCTCGGCGCCGCACTGTGGTAAAGTGTCATTTCACTGAAGCGTCAGCCTTTTAACCGTGGACACATTTCACCCTCAGCCGCGCCGCTAATTATTGACAGTTGGTGAAGAGGAGATTTCACTTTTTCCTCCTGTTAAACTGCATCTAATTAGTAATTACTGGTTCACTGTCATCTTCCTGAAATAATCCCACCGCACATAGGCTCATTAACCTTTTACTGGTTTTGACTTAGGTCCTGCCAGTAACACAAGGGCTGGGGCAGATCTAGATGTAATTCTTCAGATCTCCAGCCTGGTGAGAAGTTAGAGAAGTAAGTAGTGGATTGCATGACATGTGACTTATAATGATAGGTAGACAAGGGTGTCCTTCACTGTGAGAACCACACATGGTGGTGGAACGATAGGTAGACAAGGGTGTCCTACACTGTGAGAACCACACATGGTGGTGGAACGATAGGTAGACAAGGGTGTCCTTCACTGTGAGAACCACACATGGTGGTGGAACGATAGGTAGACAAGGGTGTCCTTCACTGTGAGAACCACACATGGTGGTGGAACGATGGGTAGACAAGGGTGTCCTTCACTGTGAGAACCACACATGGTGGTGGAACGATAGGTAGACAAGGGTGTCCTTCACTGTGAGAACCACACATGGTGGTGGAAAGATAGGTAGACAAACGTGTCCTTCACTGTAAGAACCACACATGGTGGTGGAACCAGGCATAGGGAAGGTACAACTCATGGAAAGTCCAAATAATCCAAAAACTA